>SKCR01036510.1:0-81416 GCA_019454045.1 Zanthoxylum bungeanum | reverse complement strand
TATATGAATGATGCTGGCTAAGGGAAACGATTAGGTTTGTTGGACAAACTTAATATATGTTAAAGTAGGCTTACTTGTTGTTGCCACCTCTTGAGTGCTATGTGAGCTCTTGAGGGCCATTTGTATGTGATACACATTGAGATGTGTATATGATACTGTGGATTGACACTAGAGCAAGTGGGAGAAATTGTTAGGGTTGGTGCTCGGAGTGCCAATCTGGATCGTATTTATGTCTGATTCATGAATACGAACAATTCATTTTTCCATAATATTACTTACTTAATGGTAGCACCTCTTATTTTTTTATATACGTATTCGATCAAATTAAGATTAGATTGAAACTAAATATGATTTAGTGATATGTATATATTAGACAAATACCCTAGAATTTACAACGTAGTGCGCAGTTACAACGTAGTTTGTAATTGACATTGGGAAGCGTCACTATAAGTTGTATATTCTCAAATAAATTTTATGGTCAAGATTTACTAACACTGGTCGGTTAGTAAAATCCGCTGAGACCAGTACATGTCGTATATCGTGGCTTGGTCCGATGGTTTATCCCAATGAACCATGAGTCTTGAGAGACTCATATAGACGTGTAGGTGTTTATTTGATAAACACTGAATGACTCACTGAAGATTTCCTAATATATGGTACACCAACGTCAATGGGAATATTCTCAAGTCGAGTAGCATAGTGGTCATTCGACTTGAGATACCACTGTTAATATATGAGATATCCTCCACACTTTGATGGACTGATGCTCATGATATCCTGTGAGTATCAGATAGAATCCATCAGTCCTGTGTACATGGCATAGGTATCATGTACGTATTTGTGATATAGTAAATCCATGGCCGTGGTATACTTCGGAAGTGAGTTCCGAGTGTTATTTAGAGATCGTAAATTTAAAAGTCGACTATATTATACTTTAGGGATTTGACGTTATTATCTATATCCCCGCTATAATATTGATAGCCTGTGATGAATGGATTATACGTATGCAATGACCTCGACTTGCATAGTTAGCGAGATTATCCGTGGTCACCATAATTTATGAGTGGATGGATTATGGACACGAAATTGGATTTCGTGACAGATAAACCTAAACTTAGAGATTTGATTTTATACATATTAATTAATTGTCAAATGAGATTTTGACACGTGCCATTAATATATGTATTTCTTATTTAATGTAAATAAAAATATATATATAATAATATTCGTATTAATTAATTATTTAGGTGTTTAATTGGTAAATATCTAGATAATTAAATTATTTCAATATTACATAAATGTTATGCAATATGTTTGATTGTTATTGGTTACATGTGGCATAATTTCATTAAGCTTAAAGTTTACAAATTGGATTTGTTAACTTAAAGGTTATTATTATTAATTAATTAGATTAATTGACCAAATGACCAAAATACCTTTCCTTAAACCCCAAAGTCGGTTTGGCCTTATTATTTAAAGTGAAAATTTTGTTTTCTCTTTCATAAGAGACTCCATGGCCAAACCTCTATAGAAAAAAGCTCTCAAAATTTTGTTTGAAGAATCAAGGAAGAAAGTAAGAATTTCAAGAACAAGTTATAGGAAATTAGGAGATTTGGAGGTAATCTTCATAACTCTTAAACTTAGAAAGTTTGTTTCTTATTCTTGAGCATCTAGACAAGTTCTAGGATTTCTTACTTTCTTAGATTTTGGGGCTTTTTGATTTGGAGGATGGATTTGGAGGCTAGATGCATGTGTGAAGTTAGATTGAATGATATTAGTGTAATATTAGTTCAATTTTATCATTTGATGACTTGTTGCCATTCTAAAGTGTTATGACCACTCTTGTAACTCCTAGAATTTTTCTTGAGTTCTTCATAGGTGGTGGCTTTGGTTGGTGTTAATGTTGAGAAAATTGGATTTAAAGCATGAAAAATGATATTTTTAGTTACCAAATCAGATCTGGAATATCTGTGATTATTTTTTTGAAGAAAATTATGTTCTATAAATGTATTGGATGTGTTTTGGGCATTAGAACAATTACTGAAAATTATTTCGGAGTTGAAATATGCAAAATCGGTGAAAAACGGTGTTACAATGTGAGTTTTGGGCTTCCTGGGTGTCCGCTGTCCAAACAATGAATTGGTCACTGTTTGGGCAGCCCATGAACTTCCCAAGCACTATTGGAGTTGACCTGCGTAGCCCCCGTGTGTATTGGGTAGTCGGTTTGGATAAAAATATGTTTTATGCCATTTTGCAGAAAAATATTTTCGTAAAAGTTTCGCGATGTTTCTAACCTATTTATGTCGTTATTTGATATCGAATAAATATGTTTTGGTGAAATATGAATGAATTAATCATATTGGATATTGAATAATTTATTTGGTAATTTTAAAAAGTTTAAAATTACGATTTCGCCTGAACCGCGAGCTTTTGCTGTGCCCACGCGAAAACCCCAACACCACAGCTATAAATTAACCGCAAATAAAGTACCTATTTTGTTCACTCTTTATGGACTATTTTATATTACTAACCGGAAAGTTAGGACAAATTTGGACTTTGCTTTAAAATGATAAAAAAAATAAGAGAACTTAAGTGTGAATATGAAGGTTTTGTGCCTACCTAAGGGAAATAATTTGTTATAGCCACCTATCTTAGTCTACAGAAGAGTATTCTCTCTAAAACTCATAAGTCCATGGTCATAGTAAATTCTGGTGGCACCAGATATATCACGATTTGAAGAGAAAGTGCTTGTGGTAGGATATGATGTGGAACATGTGGTCTAATATATGCTATCAAACGAAATTTAACATGCGAATTTAACTAAATAATTTCAAAAGAGAACAAAACAATGGAATCAAATGTTCATTAACATGCAAAATTGGAAATAACAATAAGAATTTGAAAAACCTGGAAATGTGGAAAACTTGATCAAACTGATGTCCAACAGGCTCTAGGGCGATTAGGTAGCTATCATATAACCTTCTGACAAATCCCTTGTGCTCAGCTCAAACTTGAATGGAGTTACACGTACTTAGAAACTGACCATACTTTCTACCTTGTATCCTACAGGAATGACGAAGCCGGCCAAATACCTAGGGCGGATCGAAGGTCTGACCAAGAGGACCGGCCATGGTGAATACAGAAGTTCTCGGCGGCGGCTGACCACTCCAATTCCTCCGAAGGCTAAGGGAAAAGCCAAGTTGCTGGCTCATTCGGTGGCACCTCCTCCATATTCTCTCACAGAGGCGGCACCGAGCCCAACGGTCCGACCATCTCATGCCTCATCCAGGCCTGTGAGTAAACGATGCCGCCTGCTCGGAGAAGAAGTAGTCGAGCTCCAAGAGGAGGAAGAAGAATAACAGCCTCTTACCAGGAGGTATGCTGCTCGGAGGGAGAGACGACTACTGAGGCTCGTCCCAAGACCGGGAAATAAGAGGTAATGCTGGGGGTGGATGGCCTTAGTGAGAAGGTCCGGGATGCGACGTCCCATCTAGTGCTTGCAATCAACTTAATGGCCGAGACAGTGCCCTCCGAGCGGATCCTAAAATTAGAGGACATCTCCCCCAAAGAAGCGATTTCCAAATTTTCTGCCCAAATCATCGAGGTAAACATTCTTCTCAATTTATGTTCCATATTTTTACTTGATGAATTCTAACTTTTTCTTTCTCTCTTGCAGATGGGCTATATAATAGCTCGGAACAATGATTTACTGATGAGCCTACTGTCCGAGGGGGGCCAAGTGCAGAGGCTCCAAACTCAGATTACGGAGCGGGAGGCCGAGCTGATCAGGAAGGAAAAATATCTAAGACAGGTTGCGGCCGAGCTGGCCAGAAAAGAGAAAGAAAACCAAATGCTTAGACAGGCCGCGGCCGAGGCCACCGCGTTGAACGATTCCCTCTGCAATGCCTCCACCATTGCGAATAAGAAAATGGAGGCCGCCGAGGAGGAAACCAAACTGCTGAGATGGGAGGCCGCAAGCTCGGATTATAAGCTCAAGGCGGTAATTAAAGAGATGGATCAGGCTCGGGAGGACCTGAAAAACCAAGAGGCCCAACTGGAAGACGAGCTGGAGAATTCCAAGCTTAAATGGGTCGGTGACTATGCTAAAATCATTCCAATGCTGATGCCCTGGGTGGACATGGGACCCGTCCATGTTGCCATCCAATTCTGCAAAGGGGAGCTCTCGGAGGACGAAGCTATTGCTCTAATCGCCCCTCATCTGGAGTAAATTCAAGATCCTGAACCCATATCTACTGTGTCCATGTCCCCAGTTCCTGAGGAGTTATAGCCTGAGGCTCCTGCCCCCGCCTCCAAAGTGTCTGCAACAGAGGTCGAAGCTCATTTTGCCATCCAGACTGAAACTCACATCCCTTCTGCCGAGCCTATACCATAGATTCTGCGTCTCAAACCCGATAAAGATGAACCTACTGCCCTGTGCGGGCTGATGAATGAGGGTGACCCCGAGGGGGCCTTTGTAACAAACAATACACATTTATTTTTTTAATAACATTTACACTTTCCTTTCTTATGTTTATCTCTGAACGCTTCCTTTCCTGTCTCTCATACTTAACATAATTTCCATTTTTAACTTGCTAACTCTTTCTTCATACTCTGACTGTGAGTGGAAATTTCGATCCGGATCAATTTGAATCCGGCCATGAGGGGAATGCTTCATTCCCGAGCCGACGATGATCCAGTCGGTGGGACGTAACCCGACCCCGATCTAACAGAGCAATTGGCTCCGAGGGAATACCCATTCCCCGGACCAATTGAGAGATGATCATGGGTGAGACGTTTCGACCCCATGCCGATGATAATCCACTAGGTGGGACGTAACCCGACCCCGAGTTAGTAGAGCACTTGGCTCCGAGGGAATGTCACCTCCCCAGACGAATTGAAAGCCGGCAATGGGGGAGACGCTCCGACCACATGCCGATGATAATCCACTCGGTGGGACGTAACTCGACACCAAGTTAGTAGAGCACTTGGCTCTGAGGGAATGTCACATCCCCGGACCAATTGAGAGACGGCCATGGGGGAGACGCTCCGACCCCATTCCGATGATGATCCACTCGGTGGGACGTAACCCGACCCCGAGCTAACAACACACTTGGCTCCGAGGGAATGCTACCTCATCGGACGAATTAGAATTCGGCCATGGGGGAAATGCTTCGACCCCATGCCGATGATAATCCACTCGGTGGGACGCAACCCGACCCCGAGTTAGTAGAGCACTTGGCTCCGATGGAATATCACCTCCCGGGATCAATTGAGAGCCGACCATGGGGAGACACTCCGACCCTATGCCGATGATGATCCACTAGGTGAGACGTAACCCGACCATGAGCTAATAACACACTTGGCTCTGAGGGAATGTTACCTCCCCGGACCAATAGGAATCCGGCCATGGGGGAAATGCTCCGACCTTATACCGATAATGATCCACTCGGTGGGACGTAACCCGACCCCGAAATAGTGGAAAAAATGGCATCGGCGGTACGAATCCAGCCCCGAGCCAGCAGAACAAATAGTATTGGCGTAATGAATCCAGCCCCGAGCTGGAGGAATAAATAGCCTCGACGGAACGAATCCAGCTCTGAGCTGGTGGAACAAGTGGCCTCGGTAGAACGAATCCTGCCCCGAGCTGGTGGAACAAGTGAGACTTAATCGCGAGGGAAAAACTTCAACCTCCGAGGCTCCGCGGATCCCGGCGCAGGCGTCCCTTTGCCGGGCATCAGCAAAAACAAAAAGTGGAAACTGGACAAGGTTAGTACATTGGAGGTGACTTAGCACATACTCCACACATACCCAAAAAAGATAACAACTCGGGGGCCCCGAGGCAGCGTCCAGCCTGGTGCCTCCCAAAATAGCAATTCTGAACCTTACAATTCAGCATCCCGGCTAGCCGGGTGTAGGCACTGCATTTTTGGATATAAGTCCCGATGATAAGTCTCACATGGAGGCACTACCATTTAAGTCATGGAAGTCGCGTGAAACGGACGTCGGAAGGGAAAAGTCAGAAATCAATACCTTGTTGGATTTAATTCGTTTGCTTAGCTTCAGGTTTGCTCGTTAGGCCTCTATTTTAAAACTTATCCTTGGCCCAAAACCCCCGCAAGCCACACACACAAAGCCCACCAAAAAGAACCAAACCCACGCCCAAAGCCTCTAATCCACGCCCATAACCCTTCCAAAATAACAAATTCACACATTAAACACATGTTGAAATCAAACCAAATCACCTTCCCAAATTAAAAGATTCAAATCAAATCTCATAAATCACATTCCTAATTAAATTAAATCCCTTTCCTAAACTAAAATAATCCCTTCTCTAAATTGAAAAAAAAATTCCTTATAACAAACTAAATAAATATTCCCCTATAATTACACAATATTCCTTCCATATTCACATAAGGACAACCCCAACCTTGCCTATAAAAAGAAGCATAAACCCAACCTTATGACCCCTAGCTCATTCACACCCTCCTCTATCTCCCTAGCATTTACACCACTCACAGCCACTCACGCACATTCACTCTTCACAGCCGCTCACGCCACTCACACACTCACACCCTCACTCTTCACAGCACACACTCACAGCCATTCCCGTCACGCACACACGCCCTTACTCTTCACAGCACACACTCACGCACACATGACGTTAACTGCCCATTCACGCCAAACAACAACCCATCCAGCAGCCCTCATTCACGCCAAGACAACAACCTATCCAGCAGCCCTTATCCCACCATGAAACACCATCAAAACAGCCCCCAGAACTGAGAAGAAATCACCCCAAAATAGCCCAAAAATCAGCCTTTAAACCAGTCCAGAAAATTCCCTAAAACAGCCATGCATTCACGTAAAACAGCCCCCAAAAACTGTCCACTGAAACTGCATCATTTTTACCGAAAATTCTCCCCTAAAACACAGCCCAAATACCAGAAAAACAGTGAGCAAACAGCAGCCCAAAACAGCGAGGCAGCGAAAGAAAACAATGAACCAGTAAATCGGAAACGTTGCGGAGCATCAACCCTTCCGACAACCGCATAGCGCACTTCCAAGAGACGACTTAAGATGTTAGACCTGAGGGCACCCTTTTCTATTTATCTCTGCTTATTTTCTATTATTTGTTAATATTTCTTCGCATGAGTATTGTTGGTTAATGTATGCTATGGCCATGGGATGAATGAAATATGTGTTATCTCTTGCGGTATATCGGATGGAAACCCGGACGTAAATTCCATAGCCGAATCTGAATGGACGGTAGTGCGGTCTGCACTCGGGATACAATGCCACGTACCGCTTAAGAGACACACATATTTCGTTTCATCCAAATTTATGTTTATTCGTTGTTTATTAGAAATAGTATGTTACTTTTATGCATGATTAGGTGGCCTAGTACGTTATTTTTATGCATGATTTATTTATGTTTCCGCATGTATTAACTTAGGGTATTCATGAGATTACGTACTTTCCGTTATGTCGACTTACTTTTATGCATGCAAATTTAGATATATGTTTTATTTTCATGTACATAAACTTAGACATAGGGTACTCTTGAGAATGTAAGTTGCGTAGACTCGGTTAGATTATTGCACAAATCCTTTCATTACAAGTGGCATAAGTAAGACACCATTCTGAACCCAACGATTTGAGGTCTTCCCTTGCGAGGGGTGAGTGCGGCCTTAAATTATTTTCCCAGTTCACACTGGTGGTTACTCCATTTTATTTCTCCGGTTTAGTTCCCCCATGGACTACTCCGTACTCCCGACCGGTCCGCGAGCCTGGAACAACATCGCCGATTTCTGTGTCCAACACCGTGCTACAGAACGGTGAGCGGCCAAAGCCATGAGGGCAGAAACCTCCCAATGCTGGGCGGGTCTTGAGTATGCAAACGCTATGGGGCAGAAACCTCCCAATATTATGTTTCTCCTGATCCGAGGCGGTTAGGTAGATAACTCATGGGGAAGAAACCTCCCTGTGTTTGCCATCCCGAAGGTTACCGGAGCTCGGTTAGGCAGATAACTCACGGGGGAAGAAACCTCCCCGTGTTCTCCATCCCTCAGGTTGCAGGAGTTCGGTTAGGCAGATAACTCACGGGGGAATAAACCTCCCCGTGTTCTCCATCCCGAAGGTTGCAGGAGTTCGGTTAGGCAGATAACTCATGGGAGAAGAAACCTCCTTGTGTTCGCCATCCCGAAGGTTGCATGAGTTTGACTAAGTAGATAACTCACAAGGGAAGAAACCTCCCCGTGTTCGTCATCCCGAAGGTTGCAAGAGTTATGTTAGGCAGATAACTCACGGGGGAAGAAACCTCCCCGTGTTCACCATCCCGAAGGTTGCACGAGTTACGGAGGCAATAGGGCCTCCCCCGTTCTGCGAGCCTGGTGTTTCTCAACGGGACTCACCAGCCAACTCGCAGGGGAAAAACCTCCATGGGTCCGATTCACCCGAGCAATTCCTCAAAAATACGAGTCATGGGGTAGTAACGCTCCAGCCTCGGGGTTTGATAATGACACCCGAGGTTGGCGTGCCACGAGGGATTCACACTTTTCCCATATATACCCATCCTTTGATGCGTTCTGGATCCTATAAGGTGAAAGGAGTCAGGTCGGAACACTTCCACCCGGGGGGTTTGATAATGACACCCGGGATTGGCGTGCCACGGGCTTAGTGCCCTTCCCAACTACCGATCACCCCTTCTCTTCGAGCACATCCCAGGAATATTGAACATGGCTTTCGCATTCAATTAATAAACAAGTAAAGTAGACAAGTTTTTAATTCAAAAGAGAAAGTCTTATTCATATTCGAGGGACCTACTGCCCTTCTTACAACTCTTTGTGGGTCATTTTAAGATAGGCTTTTACAATAGTTTTATGGCTGTTGTCTTGCAGTCCAATCACATCTTCTAGTCTGAACTTGATTCTGAAATTCCGGACTGTGTTGACAGGATTCCCCCAAAATGAGCCTTCCAAAATTATTTCTGAGCAAATCGAGGGGCCCGGTCGGGACCTTATGTTCTGAATCCTAGTGGCCCGCCCTATGGGCTTTTTCTCATTTCCCCTTATTCTGGGTGACCACTGCATAATATGCATGAGGCACTCATGGATACCGATCGAGTGCCCTCGACAAGTTGGTTCGCCTGCCACTTGAAGGGGAACATCGGGGCCGAGAAACCGCCGATCTGGCAGGTTGAAAAACTGCCATAACTCCTTTAGGATGATCATGTTCATGCGCAAGGGGTAGCGTGTAGAGCCTGCTAGCCCCAAGCGTTACATTTCATTCTACCGCTCAGTCCTAATGGGTGATCGTTGGTCACCCTTTTTACATTCCATTCTATAGCTCAGATGAGGAGAGCTATTGTTGCTCTAAATCCTTGGGCGTTCCTTCCCCCATCTTTACCTTTGTCGTTAACCTTCTTCATTCTCGTGATCCCTTTCCTCTTTCCGCTCTGACCAGCTTTCGCTCGCTCTCTTTTTCTTTCCTCTAATTCCTCTAATTTCTCCATCCACTCTGTTGCTGAACTCTCCGACGATCTATGGTTCTTGTCTTCTGCCATCGTCTTACTACGCAAGCTGCTTTTTGCTCTATCCCCACAGACGACGCCAACTGTTGACGAGTGATTTTAGTTCCAGGGGCAATACCGGGATAGTGCTCCCAGGACAATCCTCCTTCAACCGTGAATTTGTTTGGTTATGGGGGACCAAAAGTAAATTTAGCAGAAAACAAAACACACCCAAGATTGACAAGAGGTTTTACGTGGTTCAGCGGAATGAATCTAACCTACGTCCACGGGAACAAAGTAGAGTGTTGATTTTATTTCCAAACTGAGCTCGACCGACCTCTTTTAAAAGGTGGTCTAATGTCACCGAGCTATTTGCCATCGTAGTGTTTTTTACAAAGAATATTTTTTATGAGACTTATTTCCACCAACCTATACAAATGAGACTACCCTCCCTTTATATACTAAGAGAAATGCAACATTGTTCCCATATCTTTATAACGTCAGCCACGTGGATCTCCGGATAATTGACGGGCTCTCTGCCCCAACTACTTCGCCGAAACCAAACCTGTCAAATCACTATGTTTTCTACACTTCCACACTTCACCATTATGATGCCAGCCTGTAAAGAGCTCTCATACAGTGATACATGTCAGAGGGAAAAGTCGAAACAGTCCCGATCACACGTCGGGTGTCATGAGGATGACCAGATAATAAGCCACACTACTCTTACTACTTTCGACCTGACCCGAAGTATCCGAGCTTAATCTTCCGATCTAGAAGGAAGGATAGGACTTATCCGAGCAACCGGTCTGAAGTGGTCGGTATAGGTTCTGATCTTGTCGGCCTCTAAAACCTGAACCAAATTGTGTCCTCTGGTCGGTCAGATTCGGGAAGTCGGGCCCAAACTCTTTGCCTGGTTGAAGAGTGACTTATACCCTTAGATCATTCGTCCTCCTCAAAGGAGAAATCCCATCCCTGCATTTTCCGTACTATTCAGATACTTAGTCAGATCATTCGTCCTTCTCAAAGGAGAAATCCCATCCCTGCATTTTCCGTACTATTCAGATACTTAGTGAAAAAGATCACCATCAACATTTTTGCATAAAAAAATTTAAATAACCTCTACATAAAAAAATTTAAAATCCCAACTAGTTGGCAACTTTAGCAGAGGCGGTCTTGAGTTTTGGAGACTTAAATGAGTTCGAAAGTATGCGGCCCCTATCCTTTAGCAGAGTCAATTATTTTTCCATAACATTACCTATTTAATGGTACCACCTCTTGTTTTTTATATACATATTCAATCTATTTAATTTTACATTGAAACTAACTGAGATTTAGTGAGTATATATTAAACAAAGACTCGAAAATATATAGTATTCATACAATAATAACAAAGTTTGTATTTGACACTGGGAGGTGTCACTACTTATAGTATATTCTCAGATAAAGTTTATGGTTGAGATTTGCTAACACAAATTGATTAGTAAAATTCATTGTGGCCAGTACATATCGTATATCAAGATTTGGCCCGATAGTTTATCCCAATGAACAATGAATCTTGGAGACTTGTATAAATATGTAGGTGTTTATTTGATGATCACTGAACGACTCACTAGAAGTATTCCTAATAGATGGTGCACCAAAGTCAATAGCAATCTTCCCGAGTCGAGTAGGAAATCTAATCATTTGACTTGAGATACTACTATGAATGTATGAGTGATCCTCCATACTTTGACAAAAATCACGTCATCAGTCTATTTAGTCAGACCTTCACTTGTTTATTGGGTGTGAACCGATTCTCATGATATTATATGGTGTATCCAAAGATGATCAGTCAGTCTCGTGCGTGAGATTTAGGCATCCACTTCGTGATCTTTAAATCTCTGGCAAGTGTATATTCTGAAAATGAGTTTTGAATATTGATTGAGAGATCACAAACACATATATGAATTATACACTATGAAGATTTGACGTTCTCATATGTATCTCGGTATAATTTGGATAGCCTATGACGGAGGGAGTATACGGTATGCCTAAATCTTGACTTGTATTGTTTAACGTGGTTATATGTGGTCGTCATAATTTGTGAGTGGGAAAATTATGGACACAAAATATGTTTCATGACAGATATACCTGAACCTAAAGAGCCTAACTAATAAAGTATACTTATATACCACTAGGTAATTAATTACGAATAATATGGATTATTCAAAACTTTACACTTGCTGAGGTATTTTTGTAGCTAATGTGTATATATATGTGTGATATATAAATTGATTAGATATATATTAGATCCAATTGAATTTTAACATATATCAATAAATAATCATTTAATTAATTTAATAATTATTTATTAGATTAGAATATTATAGAATATTCATGTTCTAGACCTTATATGGATAAGGATGATAATGTGTCTCATTCTTAGGAATCCAAACTGTTTGAATTTGGCAAGATTTGGACCATTGAATTTACATATGATGTGAATTAACAAAAAAAAAACTCTCGTTTATTTAAAGACACTATTTATCACTATTCATACGTGAAAACTTTTAGCTTTGATTTTGCTTTGTAAAGGTTACAAAAGAGGGCAAAATTTGGGGTTTTATTAGGGTTTATTATATGCCTTCAATTTAACACTAAAATGAGAGGTTATGGAAGAATTCATATAGGGAAAATCAAATAGGAAATGGAATTAAGGTAGTTCCCTAATTAACTTGATTTTATGAAATTATTTCATTTAGCTTCTATCTTAATTACATATATTGTAATTATTGACACACTCACAAAGTAATTCTTTACTCCCAAGTATAAGAGTGTCAAATTAATAAAATAACTCGGTAAGTCCGAGGTCGATCCAAATGGAATAGATTTAGTAAAATAAAATAATAATTTGAGTAAAAAAAAGTGAATTGATTTAAGTGGTGGACAATTTTTAAATTGGGATGCAACAATAAATTAAAAATTATGGGGCTAGGAGATCTACTATTAATATTTCAAATATAGAGAAATCTTACTTTTTACAATATATAAATTATCATTATTACCCAGCTAATTTACTTTAGAAATTAATTATCCCAAAACATATAAAACCATCCATAAATGCAGTGATAACATTTGTCTATAACAAGTCCAATTAGATCTTCAATCATGCGAAATATATAAAACCAGCCATAAAGGCGATAACAAAGTTTTTCAATTATTAGTCCAGAGTTAAATATTAGTCTTCATATTCCAATTCACATATTATAATATAAGTAATATTAATCTATATTCTCATATTAAGAGTTTCACCCTTTACCCCAGCAGGATGGAATTAGCTACTCATGATTTGAATAAAAACACACATAAATTTATTACAGAAAGAAAAAAATTATGACCAAACTTGAAAAATAAAACACACAAGAGCTAGGACCCTTCACAAAATCTCAAAGAGAATTCTATGGAGGAAAGCTGAAGAAAATGAGGTGCTGAGCACCTCTATTTATAAAGGTGTTCAACACCTCGTCAATTACAATTGCATAGCAATTATTACAATTTTTATGCAATTGTTTGTAAAGGAGGAGTCCATCCACCGAAAGGTGGATGGAAACCCTCCACCAATTGTTTTTTTCTTAAAAGAATTACATATTTTTGGAGATTTCATCAAATTCTTACTTGAAAATCTCAAAACTAGAAAATCTTGTAAATCGCAAAGTTGTAGGTATTTGAGTCTTATTTTATCTGGAACTGAAAGTGCCTTAATCCGATATCGAAGTAAAACGTTATGGCCAAAATACGAAAATTACGCAAGATATGAATTTCCGAAATTGTACACTGTTAGAACGCCCTTTTAAGTTGTTGACCTCCAGAATCCAAATGTCACATCCATTTTTCTATTTATGCATCTAAAGTATTATTTCACCTACATAAGAAATAAAAATCATAATAAAAATATATAAAATAAAAATTTAATTATTATTTTAGAGATGTGCTAAATTAAGGGGATCAATTAAACTATAAATGTAAAATAAATACTTTCTCTTTATTAAATGTACACTTTTTAGTATCCATCACACCCCTCAACCAGCTTATTACTAGCCCTAGTAATTTAAGCAAAAACTAAAAAGACAAATTCTTATCCAAGTTAGAAATTGTTTTATTTCGTTCTTTATCAAATAAGAAAATTCTCTTGTACTTTTTACCCTTTTTCCATACACCCATAAGAGAAAGTATCAATCAATTCATTGTGCCAATAATATTCACAGGTCTTGTTGAAAAGAAAGTAATATTTTTGTCCTAAAGTTATATATGGATTCACACCTTTTGGCAAAGGTAGTTTATTTATATACAAAAAAATATTTTTCTTAAATAATAATACATCTTTAAACCTTGTAATGAACTTTGAGCAAATAACTCCCAAACCAGTTGGGTTTAGGGTACTAGGTGTTAAGACACTCCCACAACTTAATTTCTCGGATCTCATATGTCAAAAAGAAGAAGTGTCTGATTTCCTTAAGCTTTCTCTTTAACCCATGTAATGAGCTTTGGGCCAGTGACTCCCAGACCAGCTGGCCTTAGGTAACTAGGTGTTAAAACACCCCTATAGACTTAATTCCTCGAGTTAGAAAGGCTATGAAATCAAACTTATTAACACACATTTTTTTAATTAAAAAAACTTAAGCCCTACCGTTTTACGCGAACAATCACTGCTTGTTGAGGCAAGATGTTCGGTTACTAAGTTAAAGCTTGATTATTATCATTTATTTTTAAACTAACTCAAGCCCTACAGTTTTATGCGAACAATCACTGCTTGCTGAGGCAATATGTCCGGTTACTAAGTAAAAGGTTGGTTAGTTTTTTTGAATAAAAATATAAATTTCACTGCCCTTGGGTGCTACCTCCAACAAACTAGAGAAGTGAATATTACAAAATTTTCACTTACAACCCATGATCATTGTAGGACAGAGAAGTGGGCGACGCTGTCCCGGGCTCACCGCCCGGTCGGGAGTACGGAGTAGCCCGCAGGAGACTAAACCAGAGAATAATGGAGTCGCCACCCAGTGTGAACTGGGAAATGATTTAAGGCCCCACTCACCCCTCGCAAGGGAAGACCTCAAACCGTTGGGTTCGGAATGGTCCCTTACTTATGCCAATTGTAATGAAAATATTTGTGCAATAATATAACCAGGTCTACGCAACATACACACGCAAGAGTAACCTACATCTAAGTTTTCATATCACCTATATCTAAGTTTGCATATCACCTATATCTAAGTTTGCATGCATATAGGTAGGTGAAATAAAGGCAAAATACATAATTCATAAACGTATTAAACAATAAGGTTCAATAATGTAACTAATAGCAACTATGAAAGCATTAATTATAAAAGCGGGTAATTAGGTGCATAATGTAAAGGAAATGACCAAAGAAGCAAACGTGCATGAAATGTGATGAAAAGAAATATGTTCACTGTATGTGCGTTCATTTAGCGTTTGAAAACACGTTCGAACGGGATGAGACCTGATGTATGGTAAAGCAGAATGCATGCGCGTTCGAGTAGCGTTCTGAAACACGTTCGAACGGAAATGAGATAGAATGTTCACGTTCATATAGTGTTCGGAAACGTGTTCGAACATGATAAGACCTGATGCATGATAAAACAAAACGCATGCGCGTTTGAGTAGCGTTCGGAAACTGTTCGAACGAGATTACCAAAATGGTATCTGAATTGACGTAAACCCATACGTGAATGAACAAATACATAATATAGGACCTCGTATGCCCGATTGAACACATTTCACATTCAATCGAGTGTACTTCGTTCGGCGCGGCAAAACATCATGGTAAAGGTAGCCTTTAGGTATTTCCCTCAATGGGCATTAGATGGGCATTAGATGGGCTTGGGCGTGTGGCTAGCAGTAAAACAGAAATACCGATGGTCGTTCAAACGCTTATTCGGACACTACATGAACGCCCACAATCTGTTCGCCGTTCAAACGTGTTTCCGAACGCGTCATGAATGCACATGCAGTGAACAGGTGAATCAAATCTGATGACGTACTTATCTTGAATTTCCCCTTCCAACGTCTGTTTCCCGCAACTTCCGCAACTTATCGGGTAGTGCCTCCATACGAGGCTCATCATTGGGCTTTATGTAAAAATACAGTGTCTACAGTCACCCCCACTTTGATAGGCTTGTGCAGTGTGTGTGACAGTGACAATCATATCAAAGTCATGCATGCATTTTTACTTACCTGGCTCGCCAGCTGTTGCCTGGCTTACCTGTCGTTCTGAGATGCTTCAAACTGAGTTGATTGTGGTGAGGTGTTGCGACCCCTAAGGTTCATCCCTGCAAGATGCTGTGATCTCTAGGAATCACTACCGAAATGAGCTGATATGGTGGTCCATTCCCGAACCGTTACTGTGTGGTGGTCCATTCCCGAACCGTTATTGTGAGGTGGTCCATTTCTGAACCGTTACTGTGAGGTGGTCCATTCCCGAACCGTTACTCTGAGGTGGTCCATTCCCGAACTGTTACTGTGAGGTTGTCCATTCCCGAACCGTTACTGTGAGGTGGTCCATTCCCGAACCGTTACTGTGAGGTGGTCCATTCCCGAACCGTTACTGTATGAGGTGGTCCATTCCCTAACCGTTAATGTGAGGTGGTCCATTCCCGAACCGTTACTGTGAGGTGGTCCATTCCCGAAATGTTACTGTGAGGTGGTCCATTCCCGAACCGTATCTGTGAGGTGGTCAATTCCCGAACCGTTACTGTGAGGTGGTCCATTCCCTAACCGTTACTATGAGGTGGTTCATTCCCGAACCGTTACTGTGAGGTGGTCCATTCCTGAACAGTTACTGTGAGGTGGTCCATTCCCGAACCGTTACTGTGAGGTGGTCCATTCCCGAACCATTACTGTAAGGTGGTCCATTCCCGAATCGTTACTGTGAGGCGGTCCATTCCCAAACTGTTACTGTATGAGGTGGTCCATTCCCCAATCGTTACTGTGAGGTGGTCCATTCCCCAACCGTTACTTGATGAGATTGTTGTCATTCTCGGCTTGCTTGTATTTGCCGTTTTTTCCTTCTTTTCTTCGAAACCTGTGAACTTAAAACAAAACAAAGAAATTGCAAGTATGTTATGTGTATGCATGCATGAATGTGTTTCCTATTCCGACGGGTTAGGCATTCCTTGTGCTCCTTGGTGCCATTTGCCTACAAAAGTCTATGATCGCCCCCTGGGTCTGCTTTCTGCCGACTCTCTTCTGGTGATTGTTCAGTTCTCTTTAGTCTCATTGCTCAAGTTCTCAATATATCTCTTATTCGCAGGGTGGTGGTCTGGTCGCCCTCAGACATGGATAAGCTTTCTGCTCTTCGCTTCTTACATTAGGTCAAAGTAGACCATGTGGTGTGACATTCCATATCATCATATTATATTATATGATGTGATTCCAATAGTTACACATATTATTGCCCTCAAAGAATGCCCAGTATTGAAACCAGAGAACCTTCAAAACATTCAACTCAACTCAAATCCAAGTCTTTGAATAAATTATCCAAACCAGACTCAAAGTGTGTGTGTGCAAAGGTTCCTTTGCAGATTCATCCCCAGGTAAGCCAACTCAGTGATTTCATCAAAAAAAAATTGGGATCGATGGGTCAAACCAACCTAGATGTCTCAATTATGCCTGCAGTTGTTTTTTCTGTGCTCAATGTGGTATGGTTGTCTTTCTCTTTTGTCTCTCTCTTTTTTTTCTTTTCGTTTTGAACTTCTTCTTTTTTTAAACACACCTACCCTTTAAGGTAGCATTTCTCCTCATGGTGGTCCTAATACTCGCCCATAGGTAGCTTCACGCTTATCGGTTATAGGTGGTTTATATTTTCTGCTTTAAAGACTTTTCTCTGTTTCCAACCATACAACATATCATACCATAAGCAAATCAAGATAGACATCTAAGCAACGGTCATTCACCGACCTACAATTTCTCCAACTAGTCACCTTGCCAACTACTCAGGTTTTCACCGCTAAGAACCTATAGTGAAGTGCTTACGAGTCTAACATAGATCAATCACTCAAAGTATCAGATAAAAGCACATTAAGAGTTTATCGTTTCTAAGATTTCTCCTTAAAGCAAACGATTTCATCATTGGACTTATGCCTAACTATTAAGGACTAAGAACATTTTTTTATTTTTTTTAGCTGAAGGCCCCAATGGTCTTTCTATCATTTCCATAAAGTTTTCTGTTTCTCGGTTTCTTTTTCCCCGACAGCCAGGTTTGCTAAACTCTTCTTGACAAGTCTTTCTTTTCTAAACCAACGGATATCTATGATGGCTTTTAAGACAAGGGGTTAGCATGATGCGTGTATGCATGAGATGCATGAGATGCAAGTGGTTATCAAAATAGATATCGGACCCATGCTTCTGACATATTTGGATCATGTTTGGATCTTCTAAGCCCATCAAGGTTTTCATACAAGTTGGCCCATTATCATTTTAAAGCATTCAATCACATTATTGCGAGGTGCAAACTTGTCCCAGTTGCAAAAGGCCCAACAAGTTTACACTTTTGCGATAACGTGGCTAAATAAATTCAAATGATAGGGGGCCCAAACACCAGCATAAAGGGATGGCTTCTATTGGTCATACAACTATGGTTCATATGTGGGTTTATGAGGGTGTACACTAAAGATCTCGCCGGAGAAGGGTTGCCCACAACTAGGTCTCCCCACTCAAGGGTTCGAGCGACCAAGTGAGCGCATCCTTTTTTATACCCTAAGGTACGTGCCAACGAGTGATGATACATGACTGAATGTCAAATGGATTTCTTATTGAAGATTCCCCAGAGGGAGGGTGGAGCGGACTCTCTTAAATACCCAAGCCTCTTAAGCTCTTATCGCCTTGGTGACAGGAATAGACAATAGGTCCTCCAAATTAGTCCATCACGGTAAGCTTCGGGTAAATGATTATATAGGTGCCTTCACAGCTTTTCCCTTCAGCTATAGAAAGGTAGTGAATGAAAGAAGACATCAAACCATTACCTAGCTTTAATAATGCCTTTAATTAAACCCCTTTCAACCCACGGTAGACACAGTTAACTAAAGCATAAATCACAAACATTACAAGACATTATTTCCGGGCCGATTCTCTATCCCCAGTGGAGTCGCCAGACTGTAGGACACATAAGTGGGCGACGATGTCCCCGGCTCGCGGCCCGGGCGGGAGTAAGGAGTAGCCCGCGAGAGACTAAACCAGAGAATAATGGAGTCGCCACCCAGTGTGAACTGGGAAATGATTTAAGGCCGCACTCACTCCTCGCAAGGGAAGACCTCAAACCGTTGGGTTTGGAATGGTCCCTTACTTATGCACATTGTAATGAAAAGATTTGTGCAATAATATAACCAGGTCTACGCAACATACACACGCAAGAGTAACATATATCTAAGTTTGCATATCACCTATATCTAAGTTTGTATGCATAGAGGTAAGTGAAATAAAGGCAGAATACATAATTCATAAACGTATTAAACAATATGGTTCAATAATGTAACTAATAGCAACTATGAAAGCATTAATAATAAAAGTGGGCAATTAGGTGCATAATGCAAAGGAAATGACCAAAGAAGCAAACATACATGAAATGTGATGAAAATAAATCTATTCACTGTATGTGCGTTCGTGTAGCTTTTGAAAATGCGTTCGAACGGTAAATAGAATGTTCGCGTTCGTATAGCGTTCGAAAACACGTTCGAACGGGATGAGACCTGATGCATGGTAAAGCAGAATGCATGTGCGTTCGAGTAGCGTTCTGAAATGCATTCAAACAGAAATGAGACAGAATGTTCACATTCGTATAGCATTTGGAAATGCATTCGAACGGGATAAGACCCGATGCATGATAAAACAAAATGCATGCGCGTTCGAGTAGCGTTCGTAAATGCATTAGAACGAACTGAGGCAGAGTGTATACGTTCATGTAGCATTCAGAAACGTGTTCTAACGAGATTATCAAAATGGTATCTGAAATGATGAAAACTCATACGTGAATGAACAAATATATAATATAGGACCTCGTATGCCCGATTGAACACATTTCACATTCAATCGAGTGTACTTCATCCAGCATGGCAAAACATCGTGGTAAAGGTAGTCTTTAGGCATTTCCCTCAAATAGAGGACCGTTAATCCACCATAGTTATCCCATGCGCGTTAAATTATCAATGCATGAATAAACAAATAAATGATATGGGACCTTGTATGCCCGATTGAACACATTTCACATCCAATCGAGTGTACCTCGTGCGGCACGGCAAAACATCGTGGTAAAGGTAGCCTTTAGGCATTTCCATCGAATAGAGGACCTTTAATCCACCCTAGTTAGCCCATGGGCACTAGAATGCAATGCATGCTGAAAAAAATAAATAAAGCAATGATATGCAAAAGGTAAATGACATAATAAAAGGATCAACAAAACATCGTGGTAAAGGTAGCCTTTAGGCATTTCCCTCGAATAGAGGACCTTTAATCCACCCTAGTTAGCCCATGCGCACTAGAATGCAATGCATGCGTAAATAAAGAAATGATATGCAAAGGGTAAATGACATAATAAAAGGCGCGGCGAAAAATTGTGGCTGTGTTTAGGGTTTTATGGGTTATTTGTTTGCTAGGTGCCGTGTGTGTGAGTGAGTTGAAGGGCGTGAGAAATATCCAGAGACGTGAAGGGAGGGCCAGCTGCTAAAGTTATTTGCGTGGAATGGCAGAGATAAGAGAGAGGCGAGAGTCAGGAGTGAGAGGGTTTATATTTTTTGTGTTTTGCCGTGAGTGAGAGCCAAGGAACAGACGAGAGGATCAGTGTTTGGAATATGTTGTGTTTTTATAGTTGCAAGTTAGGGTTTCCTTGTGTGCATGGGCTTTGAAAGGGAAACAAATCAATCTATAAAGGGGTGTATTTAATTTAATTATTAAAGGAAAGTATATTTGTATTTTTTGTGGGGGAATATCTTTAAATTGGTAGGTGATTTATTTTATTTAGGAAGGGGGATTATTTTGATTTAAATTGGATTTGATTTAATTTGTGACATGTATTTTAAGTGTTTTAATTATTTTTGGATTGGGCTTGGTGGGCTAAATGGGCTTTGGATGGGCTTGGGAGTATGGCTAGCAGTAAAACAAAAATACCGATGGTCGTTCGAACGCTTATTCGGACACTACATGAACGCCCGCAATCTGTTCGCCGTTCGAACGTGTTTCCGAATGCGTCATGAACGCACATGCAGTGAACAGGTGAATCAAATCTGATGACGTACTTATCTTGAATTTCCCCTTCCGACGTCTATTTCTCGCAACTTCCGCAACTTATCGGGTAGTGCCTCCATACCAGGCTCATCATTGGGCTTTATGTAAAAATGCAGTGTCTACAATCATATGTTACCGTGTATGTTGATAGTACTTGTCAAATGAGCATATTAAGATCAAATTTAATCAATATTATGGATAATTCATAAATTTAAATGATTCAAAAAGAAATAAATAAAATAACTTATTACGAAATATATGACATGCGTCTTAGGAGCGAAAACTCCTTATACCGCCATCTCTGAACAACAATTCCATTTGGTTAGTCAAAAACGTTTTGTTGGTTGTGTGTATTTTTTTTTGAATAAAAAAACAAAACAAAATAAATTTTTTACACACAAAACAAACACAACATAAATTTTTTTTTTTAAAAATAAACCAAAAAATAAAAATATTTTTTTACATAAAGGAATATACAAAAAACGAAAACTATCTAGTTAACTATCTCATTCCTCAAAACAAATTGAGATATTTTCCCCAATGTCTAAATGAGAAGAAGTACAGTTTAGAAGACCTCGCCTAGTTAGTGTGAAAAAACAATTGACTCAACAACATTACTATTTAACCCAAAAAAAGTTACAAATTAAGATTCAAGTTCATTCTACGCTTCTTGCCACGATCATTATCTGATTAGGCCAACTTGGAAAGAATTGGGTCGATTTTTGGTTCATAGACTAATAGTTGGTTGATTAATTCAGCCATTTTTCCTACAGCAAGAACAATATCTTTTTCCGATTTTGAAATGAACCAGAGTCTTTTAGCATCATCAAGAAATACTAAAATAAAATCAAAAAAAATGATCTACATTAAGTAGTCCAATGGGTTTTCGGTGAATGTTCAAATTTGTCAATGACGCAACTGTGAAAATTTCTTCAAATGTTCCCAACTTGCCTGGTAAAGCAATAAAAACGTCAGCATGATTAATCATTTCAGTGAGTCTTTAAGACATATCTGAAACAATGTATTCTTTCCTATTTGATTTTTGGATTAGATTTCCATTTGCCAAAGTTTTTGGGATGATTCCGAAAACTTGACTAACTCCTTCTTGCACGACCTTTGAAACATATTCTATCAATCCAAGATTGACACCGCCAAATGCATGTTTCTTTCGGCCATAACTCTACACAATTCTTTTGCAACCTCAATAAATTCTGGTTTAGTACGATATCTAGATCCACAAGTTTTCTCATTGCCATTCTTTAACCAGTAGCAAGACTCTGACAAAAAGAAAAAAATGCTACAAAATTCAAGAAAAAAATCAAATTAGAAAAATACAAAAGAAAATAAAAGAAAATAACACCGTATAATACATCAATCACAGTACACTGGGTTTGAAAGGAAAATAGATTTTTGAAAATGAGAACACTCTAAAAATGATTTCGGACGTTGGCCACTTACTTTAAATACATCACTATCCCTAGGATTCTCAATGTTGACGGCTCCATATGGGTAAACATGTTTCACAATAAATGGGCCACTCCATTTGGATTTCAATTTTCCAGGAAATAAATGAAGACGAGAATTATAAAGTAAAAGTTTTTGACCAATTTTAAATATTTTTCGTGAAATTCGACTATAATGAAGGCCTTATTTTTAGCTCTAAGAATTTTTGCATTCTCATATGAATCATTCCTTAACTCTTCAAGTTCATTTAATTGCAATTTACGTTCCTGAATGGCATTTTTAAGATTTGGGTTGAATGCTTTAATAGCCTAATATGCCTTATGCTCAAGTTCTACAGGAAAATGACAAGGTTTTCCATAAACTAGATGATATGGAGACATTCCTAAAGACATTTTGAAAGCTTTTTGATATGCCCAAAATGCATTAGTCAGTCCAAGATACCAATATTTGCGATTTGGGTTAACATTTTTTCCAAAATTTATTTGATTTCCCTATTTTCTAGCTCAACTTGTCCATTTGTCTGAGGGTGATAAGAGGTGGAAACTTTATGTGTAATTCTATACTTTTTCTTTACAGACTCAAAGGCTTGTTACAAAAGTGTTTACCTCCATCACTTATAATGGCCTGAGGGATTCCAAATCGACTTAAAAGATTTTCTTTTAAAAATTTATTCACAGTTTTTTATCATTGTTTCGACAAGGAATCGCCTCAATCCATTTTGAGACATAATCAACTGCAACTAAGATATATAAAAATCCAAAAGACTGTGGAAATGGATCCATGAAATCTACTCCTCAATAATTAAAGATTTCACTGACAATGATTGGATTTAAAGGCAGCATGTTTCTTTTTGAAATGGATCCCAACTTTTGACAATTTTCATAAGTTTTGTATAAAGCATGTGTATCTTTAAATAAGTTGGGCCAATAAAATCCACAATGCAAGATTTTTGCAGCAGTTTTCTTAGATGACAAGTGACCTCCACATGCTTCTGGATGACAAAAATGAATAACGTCACTTATTTTATTGACCGGTATGCATCGTCGGAAAACCAGATCAGGGTAATATTTGAACAAATATGGATTACCCAAATAGAATCTTTTGACTTCGGTCAAAAACTTATTCTTGCTTGATGGCTCCAGTCTTGAGGTATTTTTCTTGTTTCAAGAAAATTTATAATATTAGCATACCAAGGCATTCTATTTACAAAAAAAATAAAAATAGTCATGAAAATAGACATTGATATGGGTTGTGTCAATTGATGACTCATTTGTGAATCTCGATAAATAAATTACAACTACATTCTCTGCTCCTTTCTTGTCATTGATTATGAGATTGAATTCTTGCAGTAACAAAATCCGCCGTATTAATCTTGGCTTTGCATCATGTTTAGACATCAAATATCTCATAGCAGCATGATCAGAATAAACAACAGTTGATGAATCAATTAAATATGATCTAAATTTTTCCAATGCAAATATTACATCAAATTGTTCTTTTTCTGTGGTATTGTAATTCATTTGTGCACTATTTAAAGTTCTACTTGCGTAATAAATTGCTTATGGCTTACCTGATGGGGTTTTAGCGCGGGAGCAGCGAAAGCGCGCGGTTAGGGCGAAATTATAAATTTAAAAACTTTTAAAATTACCAAATAAATTATTCAATATCCAATATGAATAATTCATTCATATTTCACCTAAACATATTTATTCGATATCAAATAACGACATAAATAGGTTAGAAAACATTGCGAGACTTTTACGAAAATGTTTTTCCGTAAAATGGCATAAAATTCATTTTTATTCGAACCGACCAACCAATACACATGAGGGCTACCCAGGTCAACTCCAATAGTACTTGGGCAGTTCATGGGCTTCCCAAACAGTGACCAATTCATTGTTTGGACAACGGACATCCGGTAAGCCCGAAACTCACCGGTAATGTCATTTTTCACTGTTTTCGCATATTTCAACTCCGAAATAATTTCCAGCAATTGTTCCAATGCCCAAAACACATCCAAAACATTTATACAACATATGTTTCATCACCAAAATCACAGAAAATCCAGATCTGATTTGGTAATTAAAAATATCATTTTTCATGATTTAAATCCAATTTTCTCAACATTAACACCAACCAAAGCCAACACCTATGAAGAACTCAAAAACAATTTTAGGAGTTACAAGAGTGGTCATAACACTTTAGAATGGCAACAAGTCATCAAATGATAAAATTGAATCAATATTACACTAATATCATCCAATCCAACTTCACACATGCATCTAGCCTCCAAATCCATCCTCCAAAGCAAAAGCCCCAAAATCTAAGAAAGGAAGAAACCCTAGAACTATTCTAGATATTCAAGAACAAGAAACAAGCTTTTCTAAGTTTAAGAGTTATGAAGATTACCTCCAAATCTCCTAATTTCCTTAAACTTTTTCTTGAATTTCTTCACTTTCTTCCTGTAACATCCCCAATACGGGAATGTTTCTGCCAAGCAACAGATCCCACTGTCGCCTAAGCCTCCAACTTATGTGCTAGAATATTTACTCTGATCTTAATGTTATGCCATGCTTACTCAAACACACATGCAACTTAATAACTTAATTAAACTTAAATGCTAGATCATGAAATCGAGCGTATGCATATATACATGTCAGAAAATATTTATATTGTATACACAACTTCACGTAGAAGTCAATGATACATCAAAACGACATCCAGAAACTATATTCTACATGAACATAGATCTGGAAAGGTGGACCCGATGACTAGTGACAACAGTGTAACACTTGTCCCGAACTGAGTCTCCAAAAGGAGCACATGGCTCACTAAAAGAAGAATCCTGCAAAAGAACTGGGAAGTGGTAGGGTGAGTCCAGAGGATCTACGTGAGTGGAGCTACAAAATAAGAAACGGAATCAGAACGTTAATATGAAATCATTTATACTTAAAGCATTTCTGAAAACTTTCCTTGAAAACTAGTTCTTTTTCTTATAATCTGATAAAAGCTTTTATAAAAACTTTCTGAGAGAAATATCTCTAGTGTTGTAGAAAACTTGACGCATGGGGGCGTTACGTATCGTCGTCCCCCCATACGTCTAACTGGAGCCAGAAGTGTAAATCCATGACTTTGGGGCATTACGTATCACTGTCCCCCAAAGCATGCCACTCATGTCCTTGAAACTGGTGGTCTTGGGGCGTTACGTATCACCGTCCCCCAAGCCACTGAACTAGAGCCGGTAGTGCTGATCCATCCTACTACCTTACCCTTGAAACTATGGTCTCGGGGCGTTACGTATCGCCATCACCCTAGCCCTGAACTACGTGTGCACACGATCTCTGCTCGTCAATTCCATAAGTAAGAGCTGAGGTGGGTTTTTCCCCCATGCCTCGAAAAACATAAAAGTATTACTGTTAAACTTTAAAACTTTCAAATCAAATCTCACTTAATACGTAACTGATAAATAAATAAGGCTAACGCCCTACAACTTTAAAAATAAGTCTGAAATAATAACAAGTGTATACAAATCAACTTTAAAGGAAAATGCATCCACTCATAGATTTGAAGTCCGATCAAGTTCCCTTCACGTCGCTGGGGGTGAACACGGCTCTCGATGAGTATCTATATGGAAGACACTGAGTTAGAAACATCAGTTATAAAATACGGTTTGATATCACATAAAATTCCTTAATCTAATTGGGTTACCCCTTAGAACATTTATATTCCTTAAATGAAACGTAAAATAAAATTCAGGTCCTTAGTTACGCATCGCTACTACCAAAAAAATTCTGGTTTTTGGGTTCGCGTCGCGACACAGGTCCCATCCGCGTTGCGACGCGCCCATGAAAATCACACGCACCTCTCTCCCTCATTCGCGACGCGAGCTTGGCGCGTCGCGACGCGACTTCGATTCCAGGGGAAGATTCCATTCCTTCAATGACTAACTCCAAATCCATTCCCACACAATCCCAAACCAAAACTACATCTTTAATACATCATACCCATCAAATGCCACTACCAACTTCTCATCTTCACTCAAAATTCTATTATTCTATCCTATTACTTCAATTGAAAACAAGACATAAAACATTCCCTATATATCAATCCATTCACTCAAAAATCACCCAAACTACTAAATCATTTGAGTCAACAACATACTCCACTCAACCTTCTATCAAATTCAAAACATCACAATTTGGGTTAAGTAAGCTTACCTTATTTCAACCCATTTTTTTCCTTAATAATGCCCCAAGAATCTCTTTTATCTATTTTAGGGATTAGCTTGAATGGATTACTTTGCTTAGCTTCAAGATTTTGACAAGAAAATTTACAAACTTTCTCTCATTCCTTATTGAGACTCACGGCCATGACAGAAATGAGAGATTCCCCATCTTTTTTTTATTTACTTAGTCATTTTTCTAGATAAATCTAGTGAATCTAGTTTTTGTTTTGGGCCTTGGGCTTCTATTTTCATATCCTTTTAAAATTTTTTTTGGGCCTTAAAAAGAAATAAGGAAAGTTTGGCTAAAATTCAAGTATTACATCATTGTCTCTAGGCCGATCGCGAAAAAAAATCCCTAGCAGCCCTAGCCGAACAAAATTTGGGGTCATTACAAATTCTCCTCTCTTAAAATGATTCGTCCTTGAATCAAAAGGTTTAAAGGATATAGTGTGTACCTTCATCCGCGAAGAGTTTGGGATATTGCTCTCTTATGGTCTCTTCCGGTTCCCAAGTAGCTTCTTGTTCCTTGTGATGCTGCCAAATCACCTTAACTGAAGGAATCAATCTAGATCGTAGATTTCTTATTTCTCTACCCATAATAGCTACCGATTGTTCTGAATAGGACAAATCTTGATGGATATCAATCGTCTGAAGCTCCAACACATTGGTTTCATCACGTAAATACTTCTGTAACATAGACATATGGAAAACTAGATGTATTTTGTCCATGTTGGGTGGAAGTGCCAATTCATAAGCTCTTCCTCCAACTCTCCGAAGTATCTAGAATGGCCCAATAAATCTAGGGCTGAGTTTACCCTTCTTAGCGAATCTCATGACTCCCTTGAAAGGAGATATCTTCAAAAACACAAAATCCCCCACCTGAAACTCCAAATCCTTCCTCCAGTGATCTGCATAACTCTTTTGACGACTTTGAGCCGTACTCAACCTCTCTCTGATCAGTTTCACTTTTTTCCACGACATCTTGTACCAAATCCGGTCCCAATAACTTTTGCTCCCCTACTTCAAACCATCCAATTGGTGATCTGCACTTACGTCCATACAAAGCCTCAAATGGTGCCATTTGAATACTTATTTGATAACTATTATTATAAGTGAATTCTATAAGTGGCAAATATCGGTCCCAACTACCTTCAAAATCAATCACACAAACCAGCATAATGTCTTCTAAAGTCTATATGGTGCGCTCTGACTGACCGTCAGTTTGAGGGTACAAAGCTGTGCTAAAATGTAATTGTGAACCCAAAGCCTCTTGGAATGATTGCCAAAACTTAGAGGTAAACTGAGAACCTCGTTCAGAAACAATTGAGATGAGTAACCCATGCAATGACACTATCTCATCTAAGTACAGTTTGGCATACTGGGCTGCTGTAAAGCTAGTCTTTACTGGAAGAAAATGTGATGATTTAGTCAACCTATCTACAATCACCCATATAGAATCACAGCCCTTTGAGGAACGCGGGAGCCCGACAAAAAAATCCATAGTGATCTTCTCCCATTTCCACTCTGGAATGTCTAAACTCTGTAGCTTCCCTGATGGTCTCTGATGTTCAGCTTTAACCTCCTGAAAAATGAGACACCTTGTGAAAAATTCAGCCACATCCTTTTTCATGCCTTCCCACCAATACAGATCCTTAAGGTCGTGATACATCTTAGTGATCCCAGGATGCATGGTGTAAGATGAAGTATGGGCCTTTTCTAATATCGAGCATTTCAACTCTGGAACCGGAGGGACCAGAATTCTATTCTGCTTCCTGATGAGGTTTTCACCGCATAAATAGTACTCATCCTATGTACCTTGTTGTAATCGACATCTAATCCGTTGCACCTCATGATCTGCTTCCTATGCAACTCTGATTTCATCGACGATGGTGGATTTAACTTGAATCTGCGCCAACAACCCTCATTGCATCATCACCTAAAAATTCACTCCCTCCAGCATACAACTCTGCATCTGTTTGACTGGGTGCCATCTCTCAATTGGAAAATGAGCCAAACTTCCCATAGACTTCCTGCTTAAGGCATCCGTGACAACATTAGCTTTACCCGGGTGGTACTGAATAGAACAATCATAATCTTTCAAAAACTCCACCCATCTCCTCTGCCTCAAATTAAGTTCCTTTTGGCTCTGGATATACTTAAGGCTTTTGTGATCTGTGAAAATTTCAAACCTTTCACTTTACAAATAATACCGCCATATCTTCAAAGAAAATATTATTGCAGCCATCTCCAAATCATGAGTGGGGTAATTTTACTCATATGGCTTCAATTGTCTGGAGGCATAAGCAATCACTTTCCCCCTCTGCATCAATACACATCCTAAACCCACTCTAGAAGTGTCACAGTACACTGTAAATCCTCATGATCCCGCAGGCAGTACAAGAATAGGAACAGTAGTAAATCGACACTTGAGTTCCTAAAAACTCTTCTCACAAGCATCAAACCACTCAAACTTCACATTCTTCTTAGTCAGCCGCCCTAATGAAGCAGCTATTCTGGAGAAATTCTCTACGAACCTCCTATAATACCCTGTTAATCCCAAGAAGCTGCGAATCTCCGTTGCGCTTTTAGGCCGATGCCAATTCTGAATAGCATCAATCTTTTGGGAATATACTCATATTCCTTCCTTAGACACCACATGTCCCAAGAATACCACACTAGTCAACCAAAACTCACATTTCGAGAACTTAGCGTATAACTTCTATTCTCTCAGTGTCTGCAACATCTGGTGTAAATGTTCTGTATGCTCCTGCTCACTACGTGAATACACCATAATATCGTCAATAAAGACAATCACGAATCGATCTAGAAAAGGCTTAAACACTATGTTCATCAAGTCCATAAACGATGCATGGGCATTAGTCAAACCAAATGACATTACTAAAAACTCGTAATGCCATATCTGGTCTCTCTAATCTTCAATTGATGATAACCCCAGCGCAGGTAAATTTTGGAGAAACAATTCGCCCTCTGAAATAGATTAAATAGATCATCAATCCTTGGTAGTGGATATTTGTTCTTGATCGTCACCTTATTCAGCTGCCGATAATCAATACATAATCACAGCGTCCTATCCTTCTTCCTCACAAATAGCACCGGAGCACCCCACGGGGATACCCTGGGGTGAATGAAGCCCTTATCCAGCAAATCTTGTAATTACGCCTTCAACTCTCTGAGTTCTGCAGGGGCCATTCTGCTGCGGCCTAGTCCTCTCCTCTGACCTAGATTTTTTTCGGGACTCCCTCTCTGTTTGTCTATCTTTAACCCGTGCTTCAAACCGTAAAGCAGCATCTAGTACTTGGGTATAGGTAGTGGTCTCTGTGAAATGAATGGAGCAGAACAAATAATCTCGTAGCCCATTCACAAACCTTTTCACCTTCATTTCCTCTGTACTGATCAAATGTGGAGCATAACGAGACAATCGTGTGAACCGTATTCATACTCAGAAATTGTCATCTGTTCGCCATGTACCAGCTGCTCAAACTCACAGGCTCTGGCATCCCTAATACTCTGCAGTAAAAATCTAGACAGAAAGGTCGTACTAAACTTAGCCCACGTCAGAGGAGGAGCATCTCGTCGCTGACAATCTCGAAATGACATAAACCATGTGTTGGTGACATCTTTCAACTGAAAACTGACTAACTCCACCGTCCTCTCCGCAGAACACCCCAAAGTCGTGCATATCTGATCTGATTCCTCAATGAATCCACAAGGGTCAGGGGAGGTCTTCACTCCTGAAAACGTAGGAGGTTGAAACTTCCAGAAATCATGTAAAGATATTAGTAATTCTTACCGCTGCATGACCTGAACCGTTACTGGAGGTGGCTCATGGGGCATAACAGAAGGTCCGCCTCGGTATGTAGTAGGGTCCGATATGTTTGTAGAAATTAAAATTTGGTGAGCCATAGGAACTCCTACTGGTGGCGGTGGAACATGAGCGGTGGGTTCTGCAGCTCTTGGCTTTGGGCTTGGTGGTTGTGGCTGACGGGTAATGAACTGGGCTAAGGCTACTACTGACTGCTGAATCTGTTGCAAACCCACAACTATTGGGTCAATGGGCTGGACCACTAGCGCAGCTCTACCTTCCCCAATAATACTCTCATGAACTAACTTCATTTCTTGCCCCCTATCTGGCTTAGGGGGAGGTACTACTGATCTCTGGTCCAGATTTATGCCTTGAGGCACCCTACCAAGCCTGGGTCTACCCCTGACTCCGGTTCTTCCCTTGGGTGGCATGGATATCTAAGAAATTAAGAGAGAAAAAGAAATGGTCAATTCATGTAAAGGAATTATATATGATTAGAATGAGACATGCCTCGAGACAAGGTTACCAGAGTATACATTCACTTATATATAGTAGTACCCCGGGAATACCACATATACAAGCCACTGCTACTCCCTTATTGTTGTCATTGACTCCCTAGACCATGCTCTGATACCATCTTTGTAACATCCCTAATACGGGAATGTTATCGACAAGTAACAGATCCCACTATTGCCTAAGCCTCCTACTCATGTGCTAGAATATTTACTCTGATCTTAATGATATGTCATGCTTACTCAAACACACATGGAACTTAATAACTTAATTAAACTTAAATGCTAGATCATGAAATCGAACGTATGCATATATACATGTCTGAAAATATTTATAATGTATACATAACATCAAGTACAAGTCAATGATACATCAAAACGACATCCAGAAACTATATTCTACAAGAACATAGATCTGGTAAGGTGGACCTGATGACTAGTGACAGCAGTGTAACACTTGTCCTCGAACTAGGTCTCCAAAAGCAGCAAATGGCTCACCAAAAGAAGAATCATGCAAAAGAACAAAAAGTGGTGGGGTGAGTCCAGAGGATCTCAGTGAGTGGAGCTACAAAATAAGAAACGGAATCAGAACGTTTATATGAAATCATTTATACTTAAAGGATTTCTGAAAACTTTCCTTGAAAACTAGTTCTTTTTCTTATAATATGATAAAAGCTTTTCTGAAAACTTTCTGTGAGAAATATCTCTGGTGATGTAGAAACCTGACGCATGGGGGCATTACGTATCACTGTCCCCCCATACGCCTAACTGTAGCCAGAATTACAAATCCATGACTTTGGGGCGTTACGTATCGTCGTCCCCCAAAGCATGCCACTCTTGTCCCTGAAACTGGTGGTCTTGGGGCATTACGTATCGTCATCCCCCAAGCTACTAAACTAGAGTCGGTAGTGCTGATCCATGCTACTACCTGACCCTAAAACTAGGGTCTAGAGGTGTTACGTATCACCGTCCCCCTAGCCCTGAACTACGTGTGCACACGGTCTCTGCCCGTCAATTCCATAAGTAAGAGCTAAGGTGGGTTTTTCCCCCATGCCTCGAAAAACATAAAAGTAATAATGTTAAACTTTAAAAATTTCAAATCAAATCTCACTTAATACGTAACTGATAATTAAATAAGGCTAACGCCCTAAAACTTTAAAAATAAGTATGAAACAATAACAAGTGTATACAAATCAACTTTAAAGGAAAAAGCATCCACTCACAGATTTGAAGTCCGATCAAGTTCCCTTCACGTCGCTGGGGGCGAATGCAGCTCCTGATGAGTATCTATATGGAAGACACTGAGTTAGAAATATCAGTTATAAAATATGGTTCGATATCACATAAAATTCCTTAATCAAATTGGGTTACCCCCTTAGAACATTTATATTCCTTAAATGAAACGTAAAAAAAAATTCAGGTCCTTAGTTAAGCGTCGCCACTACTAAAAAAAATTCTGGTTTTTGGACTCACGTCGCGACGCTGGTACCATCCACGTCGCGACGCGCCCGTGAAAATCACACGCACCTCACTGCCTCATTCGCGTTGCGAAGTGAGCATGGCGCGTCGCGACGCGACGCCGATTCCAGGGGTAGATTCCATTCCTGACTAACTCCAAATCCATTCCCACATAATCTCAAACCAAAAACTATATCTTTAATACATCATACCCATCAAATGCAACTCTCAACTTCTCATCTTCACCCAAAATTCAATTATTCTATCTTATTACTTCAATTGAAAACAAGACATAAAGCATTCCCCATATATCAATCCATTCACTCAAAAATCACCCAAACTACTAAATCATTGAGTCAACAACATACTCCACTCAACCTTCTATCAAAATTCAAAACATCACAATTTGGGTTAAGTAAGCTTACCTTATTTCAACCCATTTCTTCCTTAACAATGCCCCAAGAATCTCCTTTATCTATTTTTGGTTTAGCTTGAATGGATTACTTTGATTAGCTTCAAGATTTTGGCAAGAAAAATTTGCAAACTTTCTCTCCTTCCCTTTTTGAGACTCACGACCATGACAGAAATGAGAGTTTTCCCCTCTTTTTTTTTGTTATTTACTTAGTCATTTTTCTAGAGAAATCTAGTGAATTTAGTTGTTGTTTTTGTTTTGGGCCTTGGGCTTCTATTTTCATATCCTTTTAAATTTGTTTTGGGCCTTAAAAAGAAATAAAGAAAGTTGGGCTAAAATTCAAGTATTACATCATTGTCCCTAGGCCGATCCGGAAAAAAAATCCCTAGCGTCCCTAGCTGAACAAAACATTTGGGGTCGTTACACTTCCTTGTTTCTTCAAATAAATTTTTAGGTGCTTTCATGGAGATAGGTTTCGGCCATGGGAACTTGATTAAAGAAAAAACAAAATTTTCAACTTTAAATAGTAAGCCAAAACCGACTTAGGGTGTTTAAAGAAGGGTATTTTGGTCATTTGCTCAATTAATTTAATTAATTAATACTAATAACCTTTAAGTTAACAAATCCAATTTGTAAACTTTAAGCTTAATAAAATCATTTCATATGTAACCAATAATAATCAAATATATTGCATAACAATTATGTAATATTGGAATAATTTAATTATCTAAATATTTAACATTTGAAGATCTATATAATTTATTAATGCGATTATTATTATATATGTATTTTTATTTACATTAAATAACAAATACATATGTTAACGGCATGTGTCAAAATCTCATTTAACAAATAATTAATATGTATCAAATCAAAATTTATCAAATACAAATACACATTAATTATCAAATGACTGAAATGCCCCTAATGCATGTATTTTCGTTTAACCGTTTAAATGATTCGAATTAACTCATTTAATTCAGTGAAGTATTACGAATAATCTATATTATTCATAACGCTTTGTCCAAGTGCTCAACGAGTAGACTTCATATTTTGGAACTCTCTAAGTTTAGGTTTATCTGTCACGGAATCCAATTTCGTGTCCATAATTCACCCACTCGTAAATTATGATGACCACATATAATCTCGCTAAACAATGCAAGTCGAGGTCATTGCATATGTATAATCCCTCTGTCACAGGCTATCAATATTATTCCGGGGATATAGATAAGAAAGTCAAATCCCTAAAGTATAATATAGTCGACTTTCAAATTTACGATATTTAAATAACACTCGGAACTCGCTTCCGAAGTATACCACGGCCATGGATTTACTAGATCGTAAATATGTACCTGATACTTATGCCCTATACACAGGACTGACGGATTCTCTGACGGATTCTATCTGACACTCACAGGATATCATGAGCATCAGTCCACACCCAATGAACATGCGGAGGTCTGATCTAAATAGATCAGTGACGTGACTGCCATCAAAGTGTGGATGATAACTTATATATCCACAGTGGAATCTCAAGTCGAATGAACACTATGCTACTCGACTCGAGAAGATTCCTATTGACGTTGGTGTACCATCTATTAGGAAATCTTCAGTGCGTCGTTCAATGTTTATCAAATACACCTACATGTCTATACGAGTCTCCCAAGACTCATGGTTCATTGGGATAAACCATCAGACCAAGTCTCGATATACGACATGTACTGATCTCAACGGATTTTACTAACCGACCTGTGTTAGTAAATCTGGACCAGGAACTTTATTTGATAATATACTTTTAGTAGTGACACTTCCCAATGTCAATTACAAACTACTTTGTAACTGTGCACTACAAAATATATTACTGGGTCTTTGTCTAAAATATACATATCACTAAACTATAATTAGTTTCAATCTAATCGTAATTAGATCGAATATGTATATAAAAGCAAGAAGTACTACCATAAATAAGTAATATTATGGAAAAAAAATGAATTGTTCATATTCATGAATCGGACATAAATATGATCCGGATTGGCACTCCGAGCACCAACCCTAACAATTTCTCCCACTTGTTGTAGTGCCAATCCACGATATCATATACACATTTAAATATGTATTACATACACTCAAGAGGTAGGCAACAACAAGTAAGTCTGCTATAACATATTGAGTTTATCCTACAAACCAAATCGTTTCCCTTATTTTGCATCATTCATATATTGTATAACCTAAGTTATACATCAATATGACTCAGATGCGACATCAATATTGTGCTACAGGTACTGAGTTGTCTATGTATTTAGAGATCAAATCCAAATACTATGAGACAACCGCAAGCACAACACTACTATCAAAACTTCTAATCTTTAAGGTCACTTTATAACTTCATAAGTCAATACTTCATAAGTTACAACTAATTCTACTAATTCAGTAGAAACATATGTGACACTCCCACTGCATCTTTTCTGACTTTATATGACATAGACCACCTAATGTCAAAATTAGACTCAAAACTAATCTGATCCTAATGGTTGCGGATTATATTCTCCATGAATAAGAAACTCATTCTTAATATCTCAAAGATAACAAAGAACATATTTTAAGACACATCCTATAGTTTATAGAGTATCAAAATAATTCGTAACAATTATGATTAAATTGATATATATAATCGCACATAATATAGTATTCATTATGCCATCATCTTATAATGCATAATATTGACTAGACATTCTAATCAATTTCTCTTTCGACAAAGGAATCATCCATTACGAAAGATAAATACTATATATAAGAGACACACTAACTGTCAAACAACTATACTAACTGTCACACAGATAGTCTTGTTGTGTCCTTTATTAGATCAAATATAATGCACGACTAATGGGAGTATCTCACAAGTCTATTGTTTTTATATCGTATATGAAACTTTATATCAAATATAACAGAGACTACTCTCATTGCTTTCACGGAAAAAAGAAGACTTAGGTAAATCTTTTACCTTATAAACATCTCGTTATTACATTAATAATGATAATGTTGTTACGATATATAACACTATAAAGAAATATGTACGCTCCCACTAACCATATTATCACATATGTGTATTCTCTATGCTTTGATAAAATCAGACAATCAGACTGTTATCAAAATTAGAAAACACATAATTCCGAAAAGCTCATCTGAGTCTACAATAGGCTCTATAAGATAGTATATCAAACTGTGATCTTAACAGAATACAAACTCCAGGGCCATTCCAGAATGAACTCTTCAAGCAAAGAAATCACATGTAACGACCGGTAGTTTTACTATTATATATAATGATAATGTTATGTACGGGACGAAGGCACATAAAATAAATTATGTTGAGACTTAAAGATATTTAAAGAATGACTTTGGGGACAATCAGTAAATACCTCAAAGTCTCGGGACGAGACTGTACGGTGTCCCCTTTGGACAGCCCATGGTATTTGGGGCTTCCTTTTTAATTTTGAACTCCAATTTTAGTCAAATTTCGGATGAATAGTGATTTCGGACCCAAGTGATAAAATAACAAAACTTCTCCATTTTTCTACACTCTTCTACATTCTTCCTTATATCATTTAAGGCCCACTATATAAGTGGGATACTATTCAACATTTAGGAGATTTTGGAAAACAAAAAAAAGAAAGAAAGAAAGAAGAAGCATGGCTGTGAGAAAGGAAAGAAGAGAAGAAGAAGAATGAGGAGAATAAGAGAGAAAAAAAAAAAAAAAAGAAGAAGAAAAAAGATAGAGAAAGGAAAAAAGAGGATTTTGCAGCATTTTAAGAAAGAAAATGAGTTGAATAAAGGTAAAATGTTCTTTACCCAAATTTTAATGATTTAAATTTTGGTGATTAGATAATTGAAGAATATTGTTAAGTTGATGAGAATTAAGTTTGGAAGATTTGTGTTGAAGAAATGGGTGTTTGGGTAATCTTAAATTGGTTATTCAAGTTTTTTGACTTGTAAGAATGACGGGAGAGCAATTGATAGATTAGACAAATTACGAGATGGCTCGACAACTAGGTTGATAAATCCAAAGAATCATTGATAATGAACCTGAGAAGGGAAAGTTCAACGCTACAGTAAGTTGAGCGAAGTGCGGAAACCTTCATAGAAACAAAGAACCCTTAAGAAAGTGAAGATAGTAGAAGTATAAAAAGAACATTGATAACTATTCATGGGGACATAGTGAACAACTTATAAAGAACCTCATGGTGTTAAGAAGAAGGATTTTAGGTAGAGAGTAGTGTATGGATCAAAGATTTAGTAAAAGATGCTTTTAGTAGTCGAAGTAAATAGAGTTTTCAAGAGAGGAAAGTAGTAAGGAGTTGAGGAACTAAGATAATAAATGAACCTTCATAGCAGAATGAGTCCCTTAGGAAAGATAGAAAATGGATTATAGTAGTACCCAGAGAAAGAACGTAGTAACTGCAGAGAGTTAAGCAACAGAAAGGGTAAAGAGACAGTATAAGGAACTTATTAGATAGTATGCATCTAGAAGAATTTGTATAGGATGCGAAGTGATTGATTGATGAAAAGGACCAGGAGTAAAGTTAGAAAAGGTAAGTCAGAAAAGTTTTAGCAGTAGTACCCAGTGTAGAAAGAGACACCATACATGAATACACAAGAATCTTAGGCAAAAAGTATGTGTCACCGAAACACCATAACAGAAGGACCTCAAGATTAGTTCCCACCCTCCCCAACCCTTGATCGATACCAGTAACAAAGATGGACCTGAAGCGTAAGCTTGAGATACTCCAGAAGCAAGTATAAGTGTAGTGATAAGTGATCGAAACATACGACTCTTAAGAACAGCAACAAATCAAAATAAAAAGAAAGGAAAAGATAGCCTAAGTAAGAGATTTAAAGAGAAGCTATTAGATAGGGTATCAAAGAGAAGAAGTACTAGTTAATCATATGATAAAAATGGAAAGGACAACGTTAAGAATAACCAAGGACATATGAGAACAAATATCCTTCGAGTAAGGGAACAGAGATATGACCTATAGTAGATTTAGTTATAGAACGAAGTAGAAGAGTAAATAAAAAGGTTAGCTGATACAAGTATTGAAAGTGAAATTGTCAAGGCGTAACAAGAAACAGGAGAGGGAATACTAAGTAAGTATTGACGGAAGTGTAGTATGGTATAGAACCAATAAAACAAGTTTACCATAGCATGGAAATCAATAAAGAGAAGACATTCTAGCATGCAATCGAGTATAGAAAATGAGTTGATATAAAAGAATAGTAAAGAAAGATAAAAGAGATGAGACCTATAGATGTAGTTCAACAATGAACAAGTGAAGCTATTGAGAGACAGAAAGGAAGTTGTTAAGTTAGAATAGTACCAAAATAAGGTAGTAATAAAATGATAACCGATATTTCAATAAACCAAGGTCTGAGGAAATGATAGGTGCGTAAAGAAAGAGGATATTCCCCAGGTAAAAAGGTAGAAACATAGACCGAGAAAGTTCTTAGTAGATGGTAGAATGAAGTGATGGATGAAAAGAGTACTAAGAAAAGTTTAGAGAGTGGAACTGTTAAGGTGCAACAGCGGTAGGAAAGGATACATAATAAGTAAAAGGTTATAGTAAGTAATAACAAGGAAAATTATGGTTAAGCAATCATATAAGATACCCAGCCCTAGTCTAGGATGACCAAACCACTACAGGTTTGGGATGGTTTTAGTCGCGGATATGGGTGGTTTGGTAGATTAGTATCATAGTACGGAAATGAAGAAATAAGTTAGTGTGAAGCTGAGATTGTCATAGAAAATGAACCCTCGAGCAACGGAATATTGGCAAGAATGTGAGTAACGACCTTTGAAATCAAAGTACGAAAGAATATAAGCTTTAACCATAACCAAATCCAAATGAACCACTAGGAAATATCAGTAAGTTAAAAAAACCCCAAAACCCCTTAGGAAGCAGAAATTTTGGAACTTGAAGAAGAGAAGTTTATAGACTGCTGAAGGTTGTAAAGGATGTATAGAGAGTTAATAGTTAAGTGATGAGAAAGAATAATAAGATCAAGTTGGACAAGTAGAGTAAAGGAATACTGAGCACAAGTATGAAGATATCAAAATCTTTAGTGAGAGTCTAAGGTACCAGTTACTAAGAATCTGGTCAAGTTAAGTAATTGTGGACCATAAATAAAGATTTAGAAGAAAGAGATTTTTGGAGATAAGGTATATTGAGTACAACTAAAGGTTCAGAAAAGAAATAGCCAAGGAAACTCAGCATAAGTTTTACAAAACGAGAACTTAGAAAAGATAAAAGAGGAAAAATCAAGTAGCTAATAAAGGTTGGATACAAGGAGATAAGTATAGTAGAATCTCTGATATACTTGAAACTAGGAAAACTGCAAGTTGACATCAGAAAGGATTCAAGGGCGAATCTTATTTAAGGGGTGGGAGAACTTGTAATGACCAGTAGTTTTACTACTACATATAATGATAATGTTATGTACGGGATGAAGGCACATAAAATAAATTACGTTGAGACTTAAAGATATTCATAGAATGCTTTTGGGGACAATCGGTAAATACCTCGAAGTCCCGGGATGAGAATGTACGATGTCCCTTTTGGACAGCCCATGGTATTTAGGGCGTAACGTTTTTGTTTGAACTTTGATTTTTATGACTTTTATATCGCCAAAAAGCTGAGATCGAGATCTACAACTTTCCTGTTGAAAAGTTTTCCAAATTCGGACCAGAAATAGGTCAAAAATATAAGTCAAAATTCGGATGAATAGTGATCTCGGACCCAAGTGATAAAATCTCAAAACTTCTACACTTTTCTACACTCTTCTACATTCTTCCTTATATCATTTAAGCCCCACTATATAAGGGGGATACTATTCAAGATTTAGGGGATTTTGGAAAGCAAAAAAAGAAGAAGAAGAAGCATGGCCGTGAAAAAGGAAAGAAGAAAAAGAAGAGAAGAAGAATAAGAATGAGAAGAAGAGAGAAAGATAGAGAAAGGAAAAATGAGGATTTTGGAGCATTTTAAGAAAGAAAATGAGTTGAATCAAGGTAAAATGTTCTTTACCCAAATTTTAATAATTTAAATTTTGGTAATTAGATGATTGAAGTATATTGTTAAGTTGATGAGAATTAAGTTTGGATGATTTGTGTTGAAGAAATTAGTGTTTGGGTGATCTTAAATTGTTTATTCAAGTTTGTTGACTTGTAAGAATGATGGGGTTTGATGGTACTTGGGTGTTAGGAGTGTGTTATAATGATGAATTAGATGATATATTTGCTTGTGGATGTGTTGTAGAAGTATAATTTGATTTGGATTGAGTGATTTGGATTTTAGGGGCTGATCACGGTGAAGCAGTTTTGCACCTGGGAAACGGCGACGTGTCGTGACGCGCAGGTTGCGTCGCGACGCCGGTGAGACAGAGAAGAACACGAGATTAGCATTAGCGAGTCGCAACGCACATGAGGCTTGCGTTGCGATGCGACGACCAAAACTCAGGATTGTTTTTAAGCAATGCGATGCATAACCCAGTCTGAATATTATTTTACAATTCATCTGAGGAATAGAAAGGTTCTAATGGGGTAGTCCACTTAGGTTAAGGAATTTTTTGTGATTATGAATCGTATGTTATAAATACTGATTCTGACTCCGTATATTCTTTATAGACACTCGTCAGGAGCCGCGCTCGCCTCCAGCAACGTGAAGGGAACTTAGCTAGACTTCAAATATGTGAGTGGACCTCTTTTCTCAAATTGGTTTTATTTATTAAGTTTTGATATCAGATTTACTTTCCCGCTTTAGGACGTTAGAATGCTTTATTATTTCAGTTATTTCATGAATAGTTATGATTTGAGTTTTAATTAAGAAAAAAATATTTTCAGAAAATGTTTGATACAGTTTTATGATTTAAATCATGTGTTTTATGTTTTGCGTGGCATGAGGGAAAAACTCACCCCAGTATGTAACTTAAGATAGTATGGAATTGACAGACAGAGGACATGTGCAAATGTAGAGGACTCGGGGGATGACGATATGTAACGTCCCCAGATCCTAATTCAGGACTAGGGATGGCAGATGCCCCGAAATCCTGGTTTTAGAGCCTGGGTGGTAGCATAGATCCGCACCCCCAGTGCTAGTTTGTGGCTTGGGGGACGGCGATAAGTAAGGCCCCAAGACCACTAGTTTCAGAGACAGTAGTGGCATACTTTGGGGGACGGCGATATGTAACGCCCCAAAGTCATGGATTTGTACTGCTGGCTACAGTTAGGCGTATGGGGGGACAGTGTATGTAACGCCCTCATACGTCAAGTTTTTCAGATAGAGATACAGATTTCAGAAAGAGTTTTCAGATTTCAGTTTTCAATTTTCAATTTTCAATTTTCAATTTTCAATTTTTAGAAAGAGCTTTTAGAAAAGAAAGTTTCCCGAAACAAAAATTTTATAAGAGATTTCAGAAAGAAGTTCAGAGTTTTAAAACATAAACCAGTTTTCCTATAAGGCTATTTTATGAGCTTTCGGTTTTAGAAACAAATTTTCTTATAACAGTTTTCAGTTTTCATCCACTCACTTAGATCGTTTAACGATCTAACCCCCACTCTAATTTTTATGTTTTGCAAGATTTTCGGAGGACGAGCTCGAGAGGACGGAAACTGATTCTGTCATTAGGGATGAAGTCCACCAATATGAGTCAGAGACATAGTGAGAGTCCAGTTATAGTCAATTGTGAGTATTGTATAAGTTATGGTTATGTGTAGTCATTGTAAAATAGTTATTATTAATTACAGTAATTAATATTTAGTTTGTTTTCTCTGTTCTTGAGTTGGGCTACGGTCCCGCACTATTATAGTCATATAAAGAAAAATATGTTAGTTTCTATTATGGTTAAATAGTCAGAGGCTTATGAGGTTAGTACTGATATTCCCTACCGGTAACTTCTCCCAGATCGGGGATGTTACATCACAACGGATCTCTTCTTCAAAGAAACCATTCAGGAACGCCACTTTGTATTCTTAAGTAAAATACATAGTTTAATATCAACATTAACCAACAGATCTTTAATTGTTCAATTAGTGCGACTAGAGACAAGTTTCCTCAGAATCTACAATAGATTGTTGAGTATAACCTTTTCTCACTGTCATACTATAAAGGTCAAACCTTTAATAAGCTCACTTTACTTTTACTGCACAAACAATTTGCACATTTAATGAACAAATCATAACGAAAGCTTTATCAAGTTCTAAACTTGATCGTAGTAAGCTATGAACAATTTTAGATATATGGTTTAATGCTAACTTCCGAAATCAATATCAAATATCACTCCCACTATAAGTTATAGGATAATTTTCTTCGATAAGAAAACAGCAGAACCATTAAGTATCAAATAATTCGCAAATGATTCTGACATCCTATTGGACTTATATAGAAGCTTTATAAGGGTCTTTTCATCTTATTAATTACGTGGTTCCATTTATAGTTTATTACTCTAACATTTGACTTCAATAAGTCAAGTCTTCTCTACAATAGTCAACATCTGATGTTACACACCAATTAATAAAACAATTTTATTACTCGGGATCGTTGAAAATATATTCTATCAAATAGAATACAATATTCTATTAAATAGAACAAATGATAAACGTTTACTTGTACCTCCGAGGCGCAAGTACTTTTAAATTATATAACCATTATACAAAAGAAAGATTCAAATCTTAAACTTTTCAAGATTCAAATTTTCTATTTATACATATCATATATGTAACTGTGAAAACAAATGGAACATTAATTAAAAGGATGAATTAGCGTTACTGGAGTATATCCCTAAGAGTATTGAAAATAATTCGGTAACACTCAATATCAAATCGTATAGGATTCGATTTCTCCCACTGACCAATTTCATCACGATGAAATCATAGAAGAATAAGATTAAGCAAGAATCTGTTGGATAATTACTATTTTGTAAAGAACATGGTGTTCTTGTACAAAATTAACTATGTGACAAAGGAAATTTCTCTTTTATCATTTGTAATTGGATTACCTGGATATATAAATGATAAAAGTCCATATGATTAGTACCAGATTAATAAGATATGAGACATTATTAATCCATGTAAGGTTTAATCATTAAATATCCCTAGTCGTAGTATTATCGAGACTGGACATCGATAATGCAGAATAGGCTAGTATTACACTTGTGCGCGTTATAGAAGCTTAACGACATAGTTCTCATATATTTGGGTATTGGATACTCATGCAAGTGTGATAGAAGATTCTGTTTGCCGATGGTACGGGAACAGCTTCGCTCTGGATAGACCCATCGGAATCCCATTGGTAGTATGACTATGTGTCTATGGGAATCCGAATCAGGGTAAGTGTATATGGTCTTAACTTGAGACTTGCATCGCTAATACTTACGATAATCAGTATACTCTGGTTTTGGTCGTCCGGGGCTTTAACAAGTTCTTTGTACGCCTCTTCTGGGCATACTGAGAATCGTAGTGTATTGGGTGTGATGTCAAGATGGAAGTATCACTTCAGTAATATAGAGATGTGTAGGGGATTCTCGGGTCAGGCGCAGCGGAAACTTGGGTCGAGCTGAAATCGTATTTCAAAACTTTTTCAAAATACCGAGTAGATTATTCAATATCTAATATGAATAATCTATTCGGATTTCACCTAAACCCAAAATTAATTACTCATGTGTATGATCCAATCAGATGAAGTAATAATCCGACCACAAAAGACCCTTTGTGTCGACCACATTAGGTGCGACCAGACGAGGTCCGACCACATTAGTGCCGACCACATTAGGTCCGACCAGACGAGGTCCGACCACATAAGTGCCGACCACATTAGGTCAGACCAGACGATGTCCGACCACATAAGTGCCGACCACATTAGGTCTGACCAGACGAGGTCCGACCACATTAGTGCCGACCACAGTCAAACAGAAGAGTATTTTACATGCATCATATACAAATCCAAATACTCAACATAAATGAAAAGCCAAAATGTGGTACAAGGTCAGAAACTTGAAACCAACACTTAAATCAAGTTTCTAAAACACCATTACAAGCCTCACCACAATGAAATAATTATAGAACAATTCTAGGTCATCTAACAGTGGGTCAATAACTCTAGAATGGCAACTAGTTTCTTAAACCATCAATAGAATACTTATTAACTCATTAGTAACATTCTATGATCTTTATACATGCTCAACCCTTTCCAAAAACCTTCCATTCTCCAAAAATACATAGAATAAAGAATAGAAAAACATAAGAACATCACAAGATGAAGACCACAACAAGAGGAACATTTTTCTCTCTAATGGCAAGTTGGAAATACTTACTAAATTCCAAGCTTTTCCTTATTTTTGCTTTTCTTTCTCTCAAGCTTCTATGTCTTCTTTCAATGGAGTTTTAGGTAAAGTGTGAAAAAATTATTAAACCCTAAATGAAACAAAACAATATATACTTGTGTATTTTTTGCCTTGGCCGAAATTTGCCAAAGGAAATTAACAAGAAATTTGTTTTAATTTCATTTGAATTTCAACTTGCAACTTGATTAAATGATCATTACATTTTAATGATAAATTCAACCAAGTCAACAATTTCAACTTAGCCATTAAAACAAATATCATAACTTTAAAATATCTATACTTTAATTAAGTTTTAATCATTTAACAATTAAATAATCAATTAATTAATTAAATACAAATATATTAAATATATGTATAATATTTACATTAAATATTAAATACATATATTCATTTATGATATTAGTCAAATATCTCATTTTGACAATTAATTAATGTGTATTTGAATTAATCAAGTATTAATGCAAATACACAAAAAATTAAGGAAATGACTATCGGGTCCCATCACATGTATTTTGCGTTTAACCTTTAAACGACTTTATAAATAATCAATATTATTTATATATGTTGCCCTAGTGCTCTACGAGTATATTTCATTAGTGAGACTCTCTAGATTCAGGCATATCCGTCACGAAATCCAATTTCGTGTCCATAATTTATCCACCCGTAAATTATGACGACCACGGATAAACTCGCTGAATCATACAGGTCGAGGTCATGCCTGTTGAGTTCTAATATATGTCCCAAGATCAACAAATCAAGCAAGAAAACGCATGAATACACAATATAGGAGGTGCGGAATATACTCACAATGGTCGGTTGGATGCTACGAAGATGGACCAAATTCGCACTTCATGTTTCTGCCTCCATCAAGCTCGGTTTTTTACTCCTGTGAACTGCAGTGGACTGCACGGTGGGGGCTGTTTTGATGCTCCAAAATCGGCCATGCAAGACTCCATTGAAGCTCCAAGCTTCAAGCTTTCCAAGCTCACAAATTCGTTTCCCTATCACCTATGTATAACCCAAGGTGTGCTAGCACTTCTTCATCTTCCTTGCTTCTCTTCTTGATTCGGTCATACCAAATATTTTGAGAAGAAATCGGCTTGAAGCCGTGAGAGGGAGAAGAGAGAAAGATGAAGGGTTTTTGGCTCCAAAAGCCTAAAACCGTGAAGACCAAAAAGCAATGAGAGAGAGTCACGTGAATGACACAAAATGGCCAAAAAACGTGAACAATACTTGAGAGAGAGAAAGTGTTAAAATGCTTTTTATGTTTTCCAAAATTAAACAAAAGCATTTACCACATTTTACTTTCAAAAAGCAAAGTCAAAAGGTCAAAAAGCAAAAGCAAAACAAAAAGCTTTCAATCAACTTTTCACCCATCACTTCTACTTTTACTTTAAGTCACATCACATCACTTAATAAAGTGACATGTTGTCAAGTCACATCACTCAAAGTGACAATTGATTTGACGCATGATGTGACTAACGATTTGACGCTTGATGTGACTTGCGTGCCGCGCTCGAATTCGAAATGCGAATGCGCTCGCAATCACTCTCGGGCTCGGGTTCGCTAATTCCAAATTAACGAATTTTCCGTTTCGTCATAATTAAATGATTACGCCTAGCGATATCACTATTTACGTCGCTAACGAATTAATTCTAATTAATTCGTTCGCCCGAATTAAAATCTAATTTTAATTCCGCTCGAAATCCAATTTCTAATAATATATCAAATATTATTTTATCGATTAATTCTAAATTAATCGTTCTCTCTCTTTAATTAATATTTTATCCCAGATAAAATATCTCCGCAATTAATCCCAGATTAATTTCTCTCTCTTCTAATTAATCCCAGATTAATTAAGGTGCGAGTTATACATCATCGGTGAATCTTCAGGAAGCGACCCATGAGATCTCCGGATATGTTGGCAGTAAATACGGTCGTCGGATTATCCGAACACGTAAGTACCTCATACTACGTTTATACCGATTTACAAGACAAGGTTGGCTTCTAGCAAAGCGCCATGCCTACCCAATTCTCCAGAAATATTCTTACAGGAATATATAGATCTGTATCAAGCGTAGTATACCGTAGTATTGTGTATATCGGCCCAGTATCGGATAGTCACGTGCTAGGGCTGGGGCTGGATAAGTGTCTGCCCCGTCCGAAGCACATGTCGGATGTCTGGTAACTAGTCTCTATAATCGGATATGTATGACCTAGTCATAATATCCCGATGGTTTGCAACACTTAAGAGCACTAATACTGTATCCTGCGTGACATCATCTTCAATATGACTGAAGTGATATTTCCGTCTTGACATCACACCATACACACTACGACTCTCTGATAAACCCAGAAGTGGTGTACGTAGAACCGTTTAAGTTTTCCCTGTACCACCAAGACCAAAGTCTATCGATTATCGTAAGTATTAGCGATGTAAGTCTCAGGTTAAGACCATACACACCTACCCTGATTTCGGCCTCCCATAGACACATAGTCATAATACCAATGGGATTCTGAGGGGTCTATCCAGAGCGAAGCTGTTTCCCGTACCATCGGTGAAACACAACCTCCTATCGCACTTGCATAAGTATCCAATACTTAAATATATGAGAACTATGTCGTCGTGCCCTCACAACGCGCACAAGTGCAATACTAGTCTATTCTATTCCGCATTATCGATGTCCTGTCTCGATAATACTCCGGCTAGGGATATTTAATGATTAATCCTTCGTGGACTGATACTGTCTCATATCATCTCAATCCAGGAACTAATCTATGGACCTCTCTTCATTTATACATATATGGTGATCTAATCACAAATGATGAGAGTGCAATTTCCTTGTCACATAGTTAATTTGTACAACAACACCGTGATCTGTACAAATAGTGACGCTATGGGTCATATTATCCAACAATCTCCCACTTGGCACATAGCCAGTCACTCGAGTGTCTAACCACCCGAACTATGTACGGTTTGCTCAAATTGCTGAGGAAAGGTTTTCGTCAGCGGATTTGCGTAATTATCTTCTGACGTGATTTATACGATCATCACATCGCCACGATGTATGATCCGAACGAATCAGATGAATATAGAAGTATATATCTGGATCGTCGATGAGACCATTAATTCTTTAGCCTATGCTGACGCCTAGCTCAGTTGCTAACATAACTATATCTAATCTAATTAGATTTATTATCGATCCAAATGGCTTCTATTGCTGCCTCAGCTGCAGCAATAATCCGCATTTGGTTGTTAATTCGGCAACAGTTATCTTGCTCGGAATATTTCCAGCTTACTGTCCCGTTATTCAAACTTTATAGTACCGCAGTATTTACCGGTTTGGAAACTTGCAGCAGTGATCCTAGTCACTTCAAGTTCTCCATTTCCATAGTTTAAGACAACATCTTTAGTTCTCTAAGATACTAATAGATGTCCTTAACTTCAATCCAATGACTATCACTTGGATTGTCCCGATTGTGACTCCATATGCTCAAGCGTATGAGACACCAATACAAGTACATTTTAATGTACAATTTCCAGAGAGTGTTAACAACTCTAAATCTATCCCTGTAGATCTTTATTCCTTGAATAAAGGTTGTTACTCCCCAGAATTCCACGGAGAATTTCTTATGAAAGCCAAGCTTTCACCGATTGTTTTATGGGAATTTCATTATCAATTATCAGTGCTCTCCCACTACCTCTTATATACACAAGAATTATTTCGTTTTGAGTCAAAATCATAAACCATTATGATTATATCAAAACGTCAGTTCCAAGAACCTTATGCTTTGTTTCAATCCACATGGATCGAATAACCTGCAAACCTTTTTGTCGGTTATACAAAATCGTCAGGATGTTGTAAGCATCTCCAAAAGGTTTCATTTTTAGGAAAGGAAAGTCGATCTGGATCTGCATACATTTTGATCAAATTTCATTTCAAATGAATATATGCAGTTCTCAAACTATCTTGGAATTTTCAATGGATTTACAAGGGCAACAGGTAAAAGGTTGAACCGTTTTATTACACAATGTTGATAACGATACCTTTCCGTCAAAGCCCGGCTTTGTACGTTAGTATGTTGCCATTCTGTATGTCTTCCTTGAAGACGTTTAATGTACCAATAGGCACAATGCCTTGTGGTACAACAACTAGTATCCAAAATAGTTGTTATACATGGAATCCATTTCGGATTCATGGCACTTTGCCATAATAGGGAGTCGATACCTCGTATCACTTCCTCAAAACGTAGTCGGCGGATATACCTTCATAAGATTGACATCTTTATGAGGTTAGATCAGAAACCCATACCCTAGGTCATTTTCTGACTCTATCTGATCTACGAGTTTCTTGTGTACTGAAGATTAATGGTATAGATTCATCATAGATGAACTATTTGTGTTCCATTAAGGACTTCGTGCCTTGAACAGTATTACTCCGATTTTCATCGAGTATCACTATCCTCCCACTGACCACTGCATATCGGTATTCCTCTCAGGAAAAACCGCATGGTGAGCAACAATCACATTGTTCTCATGTGAGATTTATAAGTACTATACTTATGGTTTCCCTTAGGATAACCAATATTGGCACTTATCCAATTTGGGTCCTTAGTTTGGTATCATCCAAACGTATGCCTAGCATACCCAAATTGTCAGGAATGAGAAACCCGGTTTCTTTCCCGTTCATATCCTATATGACATCTGTCAAACAGATTTATATGGAACTTATTCTAAATAAGTTATTGCACTGTTAAAACTTATCCGTTGAAGGAAATGGTAGCTCAGAGCGACTCATGATTAGCCTTATCATGTCTAACATGATTCGGTTAATCCGTTCGGACACACCGTCACTTTGACGTGTTCCGGGAGGAGTCCTCATTTGAAAGAATACTATACTCTTTCAAGTATATAAGAAACTTATTGCTTAAGTATTTTCCATTACGGTCTTACCGTGACGGTATAATACTATAGCCGATCTGTTTGTCTATTTCGTGTCGAAACTCTAAAAGTTTCTGATTTGTGTTCTTCAAAAGAAACACATAACCATAACGTGATGCCACATCCGTTAAGGTCACGAAATATTCATGTTCACATCTAGCCTAGCTAGATATGGGCCCACAAACTTCACCATGAATAGGGCTAACAGATCGGTGGCCCTTTTACTATTACCAAGTAAATAGTATTTTAGGTACTTTACCTAATAAACTAGATTCGCAGACCTTATTTGAATAGTCAAATCAGTCCTAGTACCCACTCTTCAAAAGTGTGGATATACGAGTCTCGTTAAATTGTGTCCTAGACAACAATGCCACAAATAAGTCTCTATTGATCAAATCAATTTGAGCTATTTATTTGTCATTTATATGTTTGAGATTTTATTTATATTCAAAATATAATTCTGTTATTTACATCTAATGTATTTATCTCAGTATCATCTTTATATAATAAAACACTTAGTGTTCTATAATATAAAGTTTTATCCGCAACGGATTAAACACTGATATAGAGATAATGTCTCTAGTCAAACTAGTTACATTATAACAGTTCCTAATTTAAGTACACACCCGAAGGGTAGTTCCTAAACTTAGGTATCTACGGTCGAAAAAGCGACTTTCGTCCCGTTTCCGATTCGCAGAGCAATCTCAGCTTGAAGTCAGTATCCTGCTCAAAGCAGATTCTGAACATCAATACATATATTTTATGTACCACACTAAGTATTTAAAATCTAATTTCAATACTAGCTGTGAACATAACTAAGACAACATTTTTAAAGTAAGAGCCTTGCCCTTTCTTTAATTCCTTCGTGTCTGCCATATCCAAATGGTAGTCACTTTGGGATATGTCAATTATCTTTTCAATATTTCAGAAACCTTAGGCCAAGCCTTGGTTTTCAGAATATCGAAACGATGTGCACCTCGTGCTACATGCCCAATTGCAAACTTTGACTTTATCTCCTCTAGAATAGTCAATTAATTCTCCAAGAATTATAAATTGCAATTTTAATACTTCTTAAATCTAAAATTAGATTTATGACAAGTATATTAAATTAAGCATTAAAGTCATCATCACATAAATCTTCCAAAGATTTTATGCTCTACTTATTTTGCTTAATTTGGGGCTTAAGGTATAATAAGTTATTTTATCAAATAAATTAACCTATTATTTATTCCCAATTTGAAAATTAAATCATTTAAAATATTTCAATCCCAGATTATATTTTAAATATCCAACTTTTCAATTTTATCTTGATTACAATAGTCCAACTATTTAATCAACGATTAGTGGTACTATATATATTATAATGATTATAATAGTCCAACTATATAATCAAATATAATCCAAATTAATTAACCTCAATTACATTGATTACTATAATCCAATTATAAAATCAACTGTAAACTGAAATTAATTAATTCAAATATATTGATTAATATAATCCAATTATATATAATCAAGTATAATACAGTCCAACTGTTTATTAAAACAACAATTTAATATTAGTCCAACTAACATTTAATCTAATGACGAAATAATTTAAATGAGCGCGTATGGCGAGTAATTGAACGAGTATTGCAAATTCAATTCTTGCCTCCCACTATTTTTTCGAGCCTCTAACCCTCTGTCGAGTACTCGGGAAACCGTGTTTCCTAGTGGGCTAGGATCCCGTTAAATATCACACAATCTTGACTTTGGCCAACAAATTGTATGATAATTAACTAGGTAGATCTCGAAGATCAATTGGATCTCATCCAATTCCTAGATCCAGTAGGCGGATATCCAAATCCTAAACATATATCTTATATATGCCATACATCCAATGTATTACCTAACCTTTTTCCTCTGAATCAACTAAGCCTTGGCTTTGGCACAACAAACCTAGTGATCCCAGTCAAGCGCGACCCATTGACCATGGAAAGCTTCGTAATCAATGTCGATGGACAAGAAGTGGTCTTGACTTTGGCCAACAAACCACAACTTGGACAAGACAACCGATATGGAACAAAGCTCTCGTGATTCAAACACATCTTTGACGGACAAAGGGCTTGACTTTGGCCAACAACCCAATGCCAATCTCGGATCTTGAGTAGAATCACTCAATGGAAGGAAAAACACTTGATATTAACGAGGGTTTTTCGCGTGCAATTGGCTACCAATTTATTATCTTTGTTAAGGTCTCATCATCATACACCCTTAAACATGCATTCTAAACACATAATAAAGCGCATATGAAATAAAATAATAATGATATGCGGATGGATACTTTACATTGATCCTAGATCAAATCTCTCATTTTCTCTCTCCAAGCTAGCACATGTATTTTACTTCTACTCTACCCGTTACACTACACTTCTAAAGAAACCTCATTTACATTGAGGGGAATAGGTGAGAAGAGAACAAAGAATAAGGTGATAAGGCTGGACACGCAGGTCCAATTAATAAATCAAATTTATTACAATTTCCAAAATTATCCCACCCGACTAATATCCATCCGATATACATTATTCATGCATCGCAACCATGTATTCATACAAGCATGTTATCAATCAATCAAATCCAATTAATTAATCTGATAATTAGTGATCATCCAATGTTCAAACAACGATTTGATTTTTGCTCGAGTCAAACTCGTTTTGCGAATAAGTACTCAAAGTACGAATTCTTGAATTAAATTAAACTACATAATTAAATCCAATTTAATACGCATTTAATTCTAATTCACTATTTAATTCCAAATTAAATATTACACTTTATTAACGAACCTTTACGACTTAAATTCCAAATTTAATCGCAACGGGTCTCAAAGCCCGATTAACATCTAATGTTTATTTAATTAAAGTCCAATGGGCTTTTAATTAATTTCTATAAGGCGTGGACTTTTGGTCAACTCGGGTCAAACCGAAGAACCAAAATCCAATCCGGAGTTACCCCATAAGCCTTTAAATTAATTTTGGCCCATTAGGCCCAATTAAATAATTAAGGTCCATTAAGTCATAATTGGACTTTTGGATGCGGTTTTGGGCCTAATTGGATCCAACCAATTTTGCCTAAACCCAACTTTGTTACAACAAAGCCCAAAAGCCCAATTACAACCTAACAAGCCCAATTTCCAAAATCAAGCCCAAATTAATTAACTTATAAAATTCCAAATTTCACAATTAATTAACCTAAGTGTAATACACAATCAATTACCCAATTAACATTTCTAAAACATCAATTAGCCTAATTAATCATGCACTTTAACAACCAAATAGTGTCCAACACAATTCAATTAAAATCAAAACCCAATTTACATGCTTTCAAGTCTCGGCAATTAGGGGTTTTTCAATCGATTCGGTTTCAATCCAATTGAATCCACAATCATCATTTCCCAAATCAATTAATTCATCCAATGAATTAAACAACAAAATCACAATGAATTTCATGCCATTAATTTTCGGCCAACCACTTTTTGGGAAAAAATGTTCCAAATCAAAATTCAATCCAATTGAACTTCAAACAACATTACCCATTGTTTTAAGTCATCCAATGATCAAAAAACAAATTAATTCCAAGACATTAGGTTTCTTCCAATTTCGGTCATGCCTCCAATTTGGGGAAAATTGATCCAATCCAATTTTCTTGAAATTGATCACACACAATCTCAATAAAACATGTTTTAAGCATACTTAAACATCCAATTTAATTAAAACATGCTCAAACACATTTTACCCAATTTCAATTACATGTTCAACCTAAAGAATTGGGGAAAATTGATCCAATCCAATTTTCTTGAAATTGATCATGCACAACTTCAATTAATCAACATACAAGCATACTTAATCAACCAATTCAACCAAATCATGCTTCAATTGATTTTACCCAATTTGTCATGCCCAAAATTTAGGGAAAATTGAATCCAATCCATTTCATGAAATTGATCATGCACAATCTCAATTAACATCATCCAAGCATGCTTAATTAATCAATTTAACCAAAACAAGTCAAAATCGATTTTGCCCAAAATAAACCCTAACTTTTTTAATGCTTGATAATAGCTCAAGATACCATTGTTAAGTTCTAATATATGTCCCAAGATCAACAAATCAAGCAAGAAAACGCATGAATACACCACATAGGAGGTGCGGAATATACTCACAATGGTCGGTTGGATGCTACGAAGATGGACCAAATTCGCACTTCATGTTTCTTCTGCCTCCATCAAGCTCGTTTTTTTGACTCCTGTGAACTGCAGTGGACTGCACAGTGGGGGCTGTTTTTGATGCTCCAAAATCGGCCATGCAAGACTCCATTGAAGCTCCAAGCTTCAAGCTTTCCAAGCTCACAAATTCGTTTCCCTATCACCTATGTATAACCCAAGGTGTGCTAGCACTTCTTCATCTTCCTTGCTTCTCTTCTTGATTCGGTCATACCAAATATTTTGAGAAGAAATCGGCTTGAAGCCGTGAGAGGGAGAAGAGAGAAAGATGAAGGGTTTTTGGCTCCAAAAGCCTAAAAACGTGAAGACCAAAAAGCAATGAGAGAAGTCACGTGAATGACACAAAATGGCCAAAAAACGTGAACAATACTAGAGAGAGAGAAAGTGTTAAAATGCTTTTTATATTTTCCAAAAGTAAACAAAAGCATTTACCACATTTTACTTTCAAAAAGCAAAGTCAAAGGTCAAAAAAAACAAAGCAAAAAACAAAAAGCTTTCAATCAATCTTTTCACCCATCACTCTATCTACTTTTACTTTAGTCACATCACATCACTTTAATAAAGTGACATGTTGTGTCAAGTCACATCACTCAAAGTGACAATTGATTTGACGCATGATGTGACTAACGATTTGACGCTTGATGTGACTTGCGTGCCGCGCTCGAATTCGAAATGCGAATGCGCTCGCAATCACTCTCGGGCTCGGGTTCGCTAATTCCAAATTAACGAATTTTCCGTTGCGTCATAATTAAATGATTACGCCTAGCGATATCACTATTTACGTCGCTAACGAATTAATTCTAAATTAATTCGTTCGCCCGAATTAAAATCTAATTTTAATTCCGCGTCGAAATCCAATTTCTAATAATATATCAAATATATTATTTTATCGATTAATTCTAAATTAATCGTTCTCTCTCTTTAATTAATATTTTATCCCAGATAAAATATCTCCGCAATTAATCCCAGATTAATTTTCTCTCTCTTCTAATTAATCCCAGATTAATTAAGGTGCGAGTTATACATCATCGGTGAATCTTCAGGAAGCGACCCATGAGATCTCCGGATATGTTGGCAGTAAATACGGTCGTCGGATTATCCGAACACGTAAGTACCTCGTACTACGTTTATACCGATTTACAAGACAAGGTTGGCTTCTAGCAAAGTGCCATGCCTACCCAATTCTCCAGAAATATTCTTACAGGAATATATAGATCTGTATCAAGCGTAGTATACCGTAGTATTGTGTATATCGGCCCAGTATCGGATAGTCACGTGCTAGGGCTGGGGCTGGATAAGTGTCTGCCCCGTCCGAAGCACATGTCGGATGTCTGGTAACTAGTCTTTATAATCGGATATGTATGACCTAGTCATAATATCTCGATGGTTGCGCAACACTTAAGAGCACTAATACCGTATCCTGCGTGACATCATCTTCAATATGACTGAAGTGATATTTCTGTCTTGACATCACACCCAATACACTACGACTCTCTGATAAACCCCAAAGTGGTGTACGTAGAACCGGTTAAAGCCATGTACCACCAAGACCAAAGTCTATCGATTATCGTAAGTATTAGCGATGTAAGTCTCAGGTTAAGACCATACACACCTACCCTGATTTCGGCCTCCCATAGACACATAGTCATAATACCAATGGGATTCCGAGGGGTCTATCCAGAGCGAAGCTGTTTCCCGTACCATCGGTGAAACACAACCTCCTATCGCACTTGCATAAGTATCCAATACTTAAATATATGAGAACTATGCCGTCGTGCCCTCACAACGCGCACAAGTGCAATACTAGTCTATTCCGCATTATCGATGTCCTGTCTCGATAATACTCCGGCTAGGGATATTTAATGATTAATCCTTCGTGGACTGATACTGTCTCTCAATCATCTCAATCCAGGAACTAATCATATGGACCTCTCTTCATTTATACATATATGGTGATCTAATCACAAATGATGAGAGTGCAATTTCCTTGTCACATAGTTAATTTGTACAACAACAAACCGTGATCTGTACAAATAGTGACGCTATGGGTCATATTATCCAACAATGGCAAATGTATAATTCCTCCGTCACAGGTATCCGGATATATCCCAGATATATAGATGTAAACGTCAAATCTCTATGGGGATTATCCAGTCGACTATTCTATTAGCAATCTCAAAAGAATGTTTAGAACTAGCTTCTAAACTTTACCATGGGCCCATGGTTTTATCTGATTGCTAATCATATGGACTACCTATGCTCTGGTACACAGAACTGACAGATCCTATCTTGATACACATAGGACACCCTGAGGATCTATCTACACCCTGTTGGGGTTGGTGCTCAGAGCGCCAATCCGGACCGTATTTATGTATGATTCATGAATACGAACATCCCATTTTCCCATAATATCACTTATTTATGGTTGCACCTCTTGTTCTTATATACGTATTCGATCTAATTACTATTAGATTGAAACTGAATGTGGTTTAGTGATATGTATATATTAGACAAAGGCCCGATAATATATAATACAGTACACAGTTACAAAGGGAGTTTGTAATTGACATTGGGAAGTGTCACTGTTATATATATATTATCAAACATAGTTCCTGGTCAAGATTTACTAACACGGGTCGGTTAGTCAAATCCGTTGAGACCAGTACATGTCGTATATCGAGACTTGGTCCGATGGTTTATCCCAATGAACCATGAGTCTGGAGAGACTCGTATAGATGTGTAGGTGTTTATAGTGTATAAACACTGAACGGCTCACCGAAGATTCTTAATGGATGGAACGTCAATAAGAATCTTCTCGGGTTGAGTAGCATAGTGGTCCTTCGACTTGAGATACCATTGTTGATGTATGAGACATCCTCCACACTTAGATGGCAGTCACGTCACCGATCTATTTAGATCAGACCTCTGCCTGTTCGTTGGGTGTGGATCGATCCTCAGGATATCCTGTATGTGTCAAGATAGGATCTGTCAGTTCTGTGTACAGAGCATAGGTAGTCCATATATAATTAGCAGTCTGTTAAATCTGTGGCCACATTATACTTCGGAAGTAAGTTCCGAGTGTTATTTAGAGATTGCTAATAGATACGTCGACGAGATAATATCTATAGAGATTTGACGTTTACATCTATGCATGCTTGTGAGGGTGTTATTCAATGTTTAATGTTTAATGTTTATTCAATGTTTAATCATGTTTTCAATCTTTATTCAATGTTTAATCATGTTTTCTTGACTTTATGCATGCTTGTTATAATCTAATTTGATTAGATTTAGGGTGTATGACACTTAATGGAATATCCCCGTTTAATAAGGTTTTAAGGTAACTAGTATTTGGAATACTTGTTTCTTGGTCTGTCTTGTCAATACGATTTATAAATATTTTTTCGTTGACTACATCGGAGACCGTGCCTCTACTGTGAGGGTGTAGCCGATAGAAATTTATTTATGCCGGATGTATATTAGATACTAGATAAATTCAAGCGAAAGCGGAATCCTGAACGTGCCCTAGCTATCAGGGTTACGCAAGTAACTTGATTTTATCATTGAAGAGTTTAACCTTGGTACGTCTCCTTGTGGGCCTGCCTTCGCAGCGACAACGAGAAACGACCAGGACCGGAACCTCGGAGTCACTAGTGAGTGATTGACAATTAGTTGTCTACCTGTGAATATACGTAGGCGAGACCGTGCCTCTGCTGTGAGTCGAAATATATTCATGGGGTCCTCTTCCCATTATGAAATTCGATTTAATTATTGAATTCTTGTTTTTCCGTTGGGGATTACGGTATTACGTAAAATAGTGGGAGGCACTGCTAAGTTTAAAATATTCCATAACTTTGGCAGTGTGTATTATTATGGAAATTGCCGCTTGTTTGTTTCCTTATTCTATAGTATATAGAATTAAACTTTTATTTACTGCACACATATTATGATATGTTATCTGACTAGACTCTTGGTTGCAGTCATTCTAGAATAGGTTCTAGATACAAATAGACTAGGATATTATTAGATTAGTCTAAACCATCGGGAACTATTGTTCCGATTTTCTTCAAAAATAAAGATGGTTAGTGACTTAGTTTCTAAGTCATGATAGATAATCTAGATAGATATCCCTTTAGGATATAATACTTTAGAGATAATAGTTTCTTATGCAGTAAGAATTGACTTGAATTAGTTCATGTCTCGAGATTCTTGACTGGCATTTAGAAAGCCCTATTAGGTATTTGTTTATCTAGTAATGACGTTTCTAAGCTTTAATTACCTTTAGAGGTAATGTGTCTGACACAATTTGCTAATCAGTTATTTACAATTGTTGTGAATAGTTGAATGCAAATAGTAAAGCTAAAGAAAGGAAATGCGTATATTTGTGTATAGAAAATATCGATTTTCACAATACTACAACTATAGGTATTGGATACCAGATCTCTCGTCTAGTTATTTGAAATATTGGTTAACGATTGTTTTGATATTTGATATCGGAACTTGCGACTATTGGATAGTCACTTGTTCTTTATAAACAATTGTTACATATTTTATAATAACTAGTAGTGTCATTGACGTAGAGATAAACATTAAGAAAAATTATTCGGTAAAGTAAATAATTTAGAACGGTGCTTTATGAATTTAATTGCTTAAGTATTGGATGCTTATTCCGTATGGTTAAAGATGGTTTGATACTAGATCACACCACATATCCTTATCCATTTAATGAATATTGTATTCAGGAAAGTGATTAAGATCTCGTTTAACCAATGATTGTCATTGGACCACCAGATTTGTTTAACTGATACATTGGATGTATGTAGTTTAATAAATAATAATTGCTTAAGGTAGTTTTCTATACTTCGTAACTTAGTTGATGAATTATCATAACTTAGTTATGTGTTTCTGAAGGAACACATATTGAAAGTCTTGAAAGTATCAAGAACTTTCAATCTGTTCTGATGAAACGTAGATTGAATATTTTTGACTTGTTCAAATATATTCAATCTAAAATATATTGAAAACTTGATCCTTAAAATTCATTACATGTCTTTGAACTGTTCAAAGATCTTTGATACGATCAAACGTATGAATTTAAAGCAATTAGTTCTAAGGTTATTTAGTGAATATGATTCATATTCAATATTGTTCTTCCACGATTCCATCTTGATGAAATTGAGTAATGGGAGCAGTCGAATCTTATATGATTTGATTAGTTTGATATTGAATGTTACCGAATTAGTTTCAATACTCTTGGGGTTATGCTCCAATAACACTAATTCATCTCTTTAATTAATGTTCCATTAATTTCTACAGTTACATATATGATATGTATAGGTAGAAAATCAGAATCTTGAAAAGTTTAAGATTTGAATGTTTCTTTTATATAATAGTTATATAATGGAAATTACTTACACCTTGGAGGTATAAGTAAAAATTTATCGTTTATTCTGTTTAATAGAATATTGTATTCTATTTAATAGAATATCTTTCCTACGATCCTAAGTAATAAAATTGTTTTATTACTTGGTGTGTAACATCTGATGTTAATTATTGTAGAAAAAGACTTGACTTATTGAAGTCAAATGTGAGAATGATAAATTAAAAATGGAACTACGTAATTAATAAGATGAAACAACCCTTATACATCTTCTATATAAGTCTAATAGGATAACAGAATCATTCACTAGTATTTGATACTTAATGGTTCTGTTGTTTTCTTATTGAAGAAAAATTATCCTATGAATTATAATGGAAGCGATATTTGATATCGATTCTGGAAGTTCACCATTGAACCATAGATCTAAGATTATTCATAGCTTACTATGATCAAGTTTTGAACTTGATTAAGCTTTCATTATGAATTAGTTCATAAAATGTGCTAATTGTTTGCGCAGCGAAAGCATTGTGAGCTTATTAAAGGTTTGACCTTTACAGTATGACAGTGAGAAAAGTTATACTCAGCAATCTATTGTAGATTCTGAGAAAACTTATCTCTAGTCACACTAAATGAACAATTAAAGATATATTGGTTAATGTTGATAATAAACTGTATATTTTAGCTAAAGAATGCAAAGTGGCGTTTTTGGATGACTTATTTAGATAAGAGATCAGTTGTGATTTCCTTATTTGAAGAGTTCATTCTGAAATGGCCCTAGAGTTTGTGTTCTACTGAGATCGCAGTTTAGTGTGCTAGCTTATAGAGCCTATTGTAGACTCAGATAAGTCTTCCGAAAATCTATGTTCTCTGTTTTTGATATCGTCAGATTGTCTGATCTTGTCAAAGTATAGAGAATACATATGTGATTAGAAGGGTTAGTGGGAGCGTACATATTACTTTCTAGTGTTATATATCTTAACGACATTGTCATTATTAAAGTAATAAAGAGATGTTTGTGAGGTAAAAGATTTACCTAAGTCTTCTTTACTCCGTGATAACAGTGGGAGTAGTCTTTGTTATATTCGATATAAAGTTTTATATAAGATATAAAACCAAGAGACTTGTGAGATACTCCTATTATTCGTACATTAGATATGATCTAATAAAGGACATAACTAGGCTATCTGTATGACAGTTAGTATAACTGTTGGACAGTTATTGTGTGTCTTATATAAAGTATTCATTTTTCGTAAAGGATGATTCCTTTTTCGAAAGAGATATTGATTAGAATGTCTAATCAATCTTATGTATCATTTGATGATGACATAATAAATACTTTATAATGTGCGAATGTAGATATTAATTTAATCGTAATTGTTACGAGTTATTTTGACATCCTATAGACCATATGATGGATCTTGAAACACGTTCTTTATGATCTTTGAGATATTAAGAACGAGTTTCTAATTCATGGAGAATATAGTCTGCAACCATTAGGGTCATATTAGTTTTGAGACTAATTATGACGTTAGACAGTCTACGTCATAAAGAGTCACAAAAGATGCAGTGGGAGTGTCACGAAGGATTGTACTAACTGAGTAGAATTAGATGCAACTTATGAAGTATAGACTTATGAAGTTGCATAGTGACCTTATAAATTAGAAGTTTTATATTGGTGTTGTGCTTGCGGTTGTCCTCATAATATTTTTGGATTTGATCCCTAAATACTTGGACAACTTAGTAGCTGTAGCATAATACTGATGTAGAGTGTCATATTAATGTATAATTTAGATTCTACAAAATATGAATGATGCTGACTAAGGGAAACGATGGAGTTTGTTTTGACAAACTCAATATTTCATAGCGGACTTGTTTCTTGCCTCTTAAGTACTGGTGAGCTTTTTGAGGGCCATGTGCATATGATACACATTGAGACGTGTATATGATACCGTGGATTGGCACTAGAGCAAGTGGGAGAAATTGTTGGGGTTGGTGCTCAGAGCGCCAATCCGGACCGTATTTATGTATGATTCATGAATACGAACATCCCATTTTCCCATAATATCACTTATTTATGGTTGCACCTCTTGTTCTTATATACGTATTCGATCTAATTACTATTAGATTGAAACTGAATGTGGTTTAGTGATATGTATATATTAGACAAAGGCCCGATAATATATAATACAGTACACAGTTACAAAGGGAGTTTGTAATTGACATTGGGAAGTGTCACTGTTATATATATATATTACAAACATAGTTCCTGGTCAAGATTTGCTAACACGAGTCGGTTAGTCAAATCCTTTGAGATCAGTACATGTCGTATATCGAGACTTGGTCCGATGGTTTATCCCAATGAACCATGAGTCTGGAGAGACTCGTATAGACGTGTAGGTGTTTATAGTGTATAAACACTGAACGGCTCACCGAAGATTCTTAATGGATGGAACGTCAATAAGAATCTTCTCGGGTTGAGTAGCATAGTGGTCCTTCGACTTGAGATACCACTGTGGATGTATGAGACATCCTCCACACTTAGATGGCAGTCACGTCACTGATCTATTTAGATCAGACCTCCGCCTGTTCGTTGGGAGTGGATCGATCCTCAGGATATCCTGTGTGTGTCAAGATAGGATCCGTCAGTTCTGTGTACAGAGCATAGGTAGTCCATATATAATTAGCAGTCTGTTAAATCTGTGGCCACAGTATACTTCGGAAGTAAGTTCCGAGTGTTATTTAGAGATTGCTAATAGATACGTCGACGAGATAATATCTATAGAGATTTGACGTTTACATCTATATCTCTGGGATTATCCGGATACCTGTGACGGAGGGATTATACGTATGCAATGACCTCGACCTGTATGATTCAGCGAGATTATCCGTGATCGTCATAATCTACGGGTGGATAGATTATGGACATGAAATTGGATTTCGTGACGGATATACCTGAATCTAGAGAGTCTCAATAATGAAACATACTCGTAGAGCACTAGAGCAACATTTATGAATAATGATGATTATTTATAAATCGTTTAAACGTTAAACGAAAAATATATGCGAACGGGCCTGATGAGTGGTAATTACATCACTTATTCCCACTCATTTAGCCTAATGTTTTGTATTGTTTCTCGAGTTTTATGAACGTTTTGATGTGTTTTGTTGTTATTTTGCAGATAAATAAAGTTTGGGAAGCATTGGAGGCAATTTGGGACAAAAATGCGTCAACAGGGATATTTTCGTCTTTTACGCGTCGCGACGCTAAAGCCTTGCGCGTCGCGTCGCCCAGCATGCGCCAGACTTGCTAACTTGTGCCTTGTGCCACGTGTCGAAATCTGATTGGTCAAAACTTGCTAACGTGCGCCGATCATGCTAACGTGCGCCGTGACACGTGTCACCATCACAACGGTTAGGCTAACGTGCGCCCGCCGCCACGTTGTAGGCACTGTATTTTTACACATAAGTCCCTATGATGAGTCTCATTTTGGAGACACTACCTTTTAAGTCACGGAGGTCACGGGAAACGGACATCGGAAGGGGAAATTCAGAATAAACAAGGTTCATTGTTTTCGTTAGTGCTGCGTTCGTGTTTACGTTCGAACGTCAAACGGATTGCGGGCGTTCGTGGCGCGTTAGAGGAAGCGTTCGAACGGTGTCGGTAATTCTGGTTTTGCTGCTAGCCTCACATCCAGCCCAATTAGCCCCCCAAAGCCCATAAAACACATCCCAATTTAAATAAATAAATATTAATTAAAACATTAACTAAGTAATATAATAATTAAATTAATTAAATAATTAAATAAAACATATACCAAACATAAAATAAGCAATTACCAACTTAAAATATAATCATACCAAGTTAAAATCAATCAACCAATATATTATTCCTAACTTAAAATATTGTATTCCTAAACCAAGCCAATCAAATATTCAACCTTCCCTATCTAGCCAAGATTTGTCCCCCCCTCAATCTTTGACTTCCCTTAACCAAACCAAATCAAATCCCTTGCTTTCCTTGTCCAACACCAAATCAAATCCCTCTTTAATTAGCCAAATCCCTTTCCTTGTCAAGCCTAACCCTTTGCCTATAAAAAGAACCCTTCACCAACCTTCTCAACCCTAGTCCCTAGCTCATACACAACACACATAAAAATTACAGGAAGAACACACCCAAAAACAGTAAGCAAAAGATAAAGAGGAAACGGCAGCGAAACCACAAGGAAACAGTAGCAAAAGACGGAGAACGACGACTCAAAACAGTAAGACAACGAACGAGAACAGTGAACCAGTGAACCGGGAGAGTTGCGGAGCATCCACCCTTCCGACGATCGTGTACCGTACATCCGAGAGGTGATTTAAAAGGTTAGACCTGAGGGTACTTTTCACACTCGTCTTTATTTGATTTTTGTTATTTATTTTGATTGTATTTTACTTGTTTGTTAAATCTTGTTTGTGTATGATGTGTGTTGTGGTATTGGATGAATGAAAGAGTGTCGTCTCTTGTGGTATATAGGATGGAAACCCAGACGTAAATTCCGTAGCCGAATCCGAATGGACGGTAGTGCGGTCTGTACTTGGAACACAACTCCACGTACCACTTGAGTAAACGGCACCCTCTTTTGTTTTGTGTTGCTTTTGTTTATTTTTCGTCACTTGAATTCTGTATGTTGTTTTTTTATGCATGGTTCAATCGAGCGCATGGGATTAGTAAGTGGAATGAAAGATCCCCTATGGGGATGGGTTAAAGCCCTTTACCACGATGCTTTGCCGCGCCGGTTGATGTGTGTTCGGTTGGATGCAAGACACGTTCAATCGGACATACTTAGTTGAATATGATTGTCTTTATGTTTGTATGCATGATGTGATGTGACGCGCATGGGCTTAGTATATTGGTCTAAAGGTCCTCTCTTTGAGAGATCAAGAGCCCCCAAAAGGCCACCTTTACGGCAGTACTTCGCCGCGCCCCCTTTATTTTGTTGTTTATGTATTGCGTCCCATTTCATGCATCAGGTCTGTTCCCGTTCGAACGCGTTTACGAACGCAACTCGAACGCGCATGCATTTTTACCTTATCATGCATCAAGTCTCATTTCTGTTCGAACGTGTTCACGAACGCCATACGAACGTGAACATTCTGTTTCATTTTCGTTCGAACACGTTATCAAACGCCATACGAACGCGAGCATTCTGTTTCATTTCCGTTCGAACGCGTTATCAAACGCCATACGAACGCGAACCTTTTGTTTACCGTTCGAACGCGTTTACGAACGCTACACGAACGCGCACACACTGAACTGAGTCTGTCTTATCATATTCATGCATAATTGCCTCTTGGTTGATCTTTCTTGTGTTATATAGCCAACCGTATTATTTGTATTCCTGCATTTATCCATTCTATGTGTTCTTGGGATTATATTCAAGCATGATTAGGCTGTTAGCATGTTATTTGGTTAATAGGTTCATGAGATAGTACTCAAGCATGATTATGTTGTTCTTAGTTTTACATATCATAGGATTGAAATATGTTCATGAGATTGCCATGTGATGTTGCATGTTGTGACGAACTTGTTGATGTATGCATATGAATTTAGAAGAATGATATTTTTGGAAATAAATGTTATTTAAGCCTGGTTAAATTATTACATAAATCCTTTTATTACAAGTGACATAAGTAAGGGACCATTCTGAACCCAACGGTTTGAGGTCTTCTCTTGCGAGGGGTGAGTGCGGCCTTAAATCTCATTTTCCCGGTTCACACCGGGTGGCGACTCCATTACTCTCCGGTTTAGTCCCCCGTGGCTACTCCGTACTCCCAACTAGGCCGCGAGCCTAGGACAGCATGCGTCGCCCCAGATTTCTGTGTTCCCACAGTCTGGCGACTCCACTGGGGATAGAGAATCGGCCCCGAAATATTGTCTTGTGATGTTTGGATTTATGTTTTAATTGACCGTGTCTATAGTGGATAAAGTGAGGGTTTAATCAAAGGCATTTTAAGGCTAGGTAATGGTTTGGTGTCTTCCTTCATTCACTACCTTTCTAGAAGGAAAAGCTGTGAAGGCACCTAGATAGCCATCTATTGGTAGCCTATTGTGATGGACTAATTTGGAGGACTCGTTGTTTATTCCTGACAACAAGCGATAAGAGCCTAAGAGGCTTGGGTATTTAAGTGAGCCTCGCTCCACCTTCCCTCTGGGGAATCTACAACGGGGAATCCATTTGACAGTACGTCACACACCATAGCTCATTGGCACGTACCTTAGTGTATAAAAAGGGGTGCGCTCACTTGGTCGCTCGAACCCTTGAGTGGGGAGACCTAGTTGTGGGCCATCCCTCGCCGGTGAGAGCCTTTGTCTATACTCTTGCTAACCCACCCATAGACCGGGTTGGCTAAAGTAACAATTATTTCCTTGAATATGTCCTTGTGGACCATCCTCATTTGGATGCAGTTGGACTATTGTCAGAAATGCGGGCTTGCTGGGCCATTTAAACTGGGGCAAGTTCGTACCTTATGACTATTAGGCCCAAAGCTTCTGAAATGTTGATGGGCCACTTTGTAAAAATTATATGTCATGTTTGCATCATCTTTCTTTTATGCTTGTGTTTGGGAACATCGTTGTTTGGATCCATTTGGACCATTTATCATGGGATATGGGCTTGTTGGGCCATTTAAACTGAGACAAGAACACATCTTATGACGATTGGGCCAAAAGGCTTCTAAATAACAATGGGCCATTTTATGATTGTGTTCGGAATATTATCATTTGGATTTAGTTGGGCTCTTTGCCATAAGACATGAACTCGTTGGGCCATTTAAACTGGGACGGGTTCACTCTTATGACAGTTGTCCGAAAGCTTCTAAAATGATAACAGGCCGATTTGTGTGAAAATTTTAATTGATTTAGTATATTATATATGTTACATGCATCTCATGCACCCCATGCATACATACATCATGCTAACCCTTGTGTTCTAAAAGCCATCATAGACTCTCGTTGGGTTAGGGAAGAGGGAAGACTCACCAAAAGACCGGTAACAGATATGAGTACATCCGATAATGAGGTATCCCGGATAGATCAGTTGGAAAGCGGTTTAGCCAAGATTACCAAACAGTTGCAAGCCCTGACTACTGCCATGACAAATATGGCTGTGCCCCGTGCTGGGGGAAACTCTGAGAATGTAAGACGTGAGGAGACTCCAAATGGGTTGGGGGATGACATCCCCGCTTTTGATGATGATATGGCTGATTATGCCACTGGGAGAACAGTTGGGTCTCAGACAGAATTGCAGAAACTTCGTGACCAGGTAGAGTCTGTTACCCGTAAGATGAAGGGTAAGGATGAAGACTTACTAGACTATGAGGCGATGACCTTTGAGGAACAGTTGCCTGCTCAGTTCAGAATGCCCGACATGACCAAGTTTAATGGGAATGGAGACCCGAGAGTCCATCTGCAGCAATATGTCTCAGTCATGAGTTCAGTGGGCCTATCACAGCGCCAAGTCCAAAAGATGTTTAGGATGTCACTCGAGGGGGCACCTGTGGTTTGGTATCATAGCCTTGAGAAGAAGGTTAAGGAAGATTGGAGAGAACTAGCTGATGCTTTTCTGAAGCAGTATGTTACAGACTTGGAGATTGACTTGTCACTCCGTGATTTGGAGAACACTAAGCAGAAGCCAGAGGAAAGTGGGTTTCAAAGAGTATGTGGATCGCTGGAGAAGCCAACTTCTGAAGATACGACCGGCCCTCTGAGAAGGACCAGATTAAAATGATCATTAAAGGCACCAAGCCCTCGATCTATGGCAAGTTGAGGAGGATGACTTCAATGATTACGGATTTCCGACAGCTGAGGGAAACTGTCATGGACATTGAAGAAGAGGAGGCCGAGAATCGGAAGTTTTATGGCCAGAATAAGAGGAATTTTGGGGGGCATTCTGAGACAAGGCCCACTACCGGCGAGGTTGCCTCCATCAGAAGTAGGCGATTTTCCAACCTTGGCAGGCCTCTATCAAAGGTGTTTGAAAAGTTGAAGATGCAAGGACTCCTGAAACCCTTGGAACCTAAACCACTTCCAAGCCCTGTACCCCACTACCTTGACTTAAACTTATTCTGTTACTTCCACCAAAAAAAAGGTCAGGAAACTGACAACTGCCCCCGCCTTAGGCATGAGATCCAAGACCTGATCGACACCCACACAAATACCTGACCCAGAAAGAGAGTAACCAAGCACACACAAGAATCCTCTACCAATTACCACTCCGTCCCACCACCATGATCAACTTTGGCTTGCCTGAACCTTTGTCGTCCTCCAAACCCTCAACCACCAGCTTCTCACATGGGGATAAGGGATGACAATGATGAAGAACCATAGGCCAAGGAAGAAGGCAGTGTTGTTTTCCCCTAGTTCATTTGATCTTGCATTTCTGATAAAGACATTGATTTTGTTTGATGTTCGGACCTTTTCTCAACAATAATAAAGAAGTTCATTTCGCTTACTTACCTGAATCTCCCCTTCTCAACCTGCAACATGAGTATATTTGACAAAAGCATTCAACCCTAGTATGATGATATTCAGCGACACTCAGAATACGAGAAGCAAGTAGAAGAGACAGGATAGCCATTCAGAAATTGGGAAACAGGGCTGTGAAACTGTCAGATCTAGAAGAATGAGTTCAGTCACCGAGCTGATCGACGTAGACAGATTGAAACAGTACTTTGCTTGAGAAAGAAAATACCGAGCAATCACCAGAGGAATTGGCAGAAAACCTAATCCAACGGAATAAGGACTTCATTCATGCATGCATGCATACATATAACGTATTTTGGCATTCTTTTTGTGTTGGTCTTGTCTTGTAAATCACAAGTTTCATAAAAGAAAAAAAAAACGTCAAATGCAAGTCAACCAAAAGCAGCGACAGTACAGTATCAGTTTGGGGTGAGGCCCATATCCGTATCAGTCTGAGGGCGAGGCCCATATCAGTATTAGTTTGGGGCGAGGCCCTTATTAGTATCAGTCTGGGGCGAGGCCCACATCAGTATCAGTTGGGGCGAGGCCCTTATCAATATCAGTCTGCGGGCGAGGCCAATATCAGCATCAGTTGGGGGCGAGGCCCACGTCAGTATCAGTTGGGGGCGAGGCCCACGTCAGTGTCAGTTTGGGGCAAGGCCTACGTCAGTATCAGTTTGGGGCGAGACCCATATCAGTATCAGTCTGGGGGCGAGGCTCATATCAGAATCAGTCTGGGGGCGAGGCCCATATCAGTATCAGTTGGGGTCGAGGCCCACATCAGTATCAGTTTTGAGGATGAGTCACAAGGATGAGGCCCACATCAGCATCAGTATCAGTTTAGCCAGAAATGGCACTCCAAGAATGGAAACACAGTTCGAGAATGAACAAGCCGGGAATGGCACTCCAGGAATGAATCCTAGGGCCGAGGCCCACATCATCAAAGTTTGGAATGAATCCAGGAACGAATCCGGGAATGAATCCTAGGGCCGAGGCCCACGTCGTCAGATTTATGGAATGAATCCAGGAATGAATCCTAGGGCCGAGGCCCGCATCATCAGAGTTTGGGAATGAATCCGAGAATGAATCTCAGTTTTGGAATGAATCTGAGAACGAATCTCAGTTTTGGAATGAATCCGAGAACAAATCTCAGTTTTGGAACGAATCCAAGAATAAATCTCAGTTTTGGAATAAATCCTAGGGCCAAGGCCCAAGTCACTTGCAGTTATGGGGATATGTCCCAGGATCGAGGTCCACTACATCACCAACTCAACTCAACACATGGTAAGTCAAGCGGCAGCTGGCGAGCCAGGTAAGTGAAAATGCATTGCATAAACTTTGATAGGATTGTCACTGTTGCACATTACACAAGTCCCATCAAAGTGGGGGCAACTGTAGGCACTACATTTTTACACATAAGTCCCTATGATGAGTCTCATTTTGGAGACACTACCTTTTAAGTCACGGAGGTCACGGGAAACGGACATCGGAAGGGGAAATTCAGAATAAACAAGGTTCACTTGTTTCGTTAGTGCTGCGTTCGTGTTTACGTTCGAACGTCAAACGGATTGCGGGCGTTCGTGCCGCGTTCGAGGAAGCGTTCGAACGGTGTCGGTAATTGTGGTTTTGCTGCTAGCCTCACATCCAGCCCAATTAGCCCCCCAAAGCCCATAAAACACATCCCAATTTAAATAAATAATATTAATTAAAACATTAACTAAGTAATATAATAATTAATTAATTAAATAATTAAATAAAACATATACCAAACATAAAATAAGCAATTACCAACTTAAAATATAATCATACCAAGTTAAAATCAATCAACCAATATATTATTCCTAACTTAAAATATTGTATTCCTAAACCAACCCAATCAAATATTCAACCTTCCTATCTAGCCAAGATTTGTCCCCCCCTCATCTTTGACTTCCCTTAACCAAACCAATCAAATCCCTTGCTTTCCTTGTCCAACACCAAATCAAATCCCTCTTTAATTAGCCAAATCCCTTTCCTTGTCAAGCCTAACCCTTTGCCTATAAAAAGAACCATTCACCAACCTTCTCAACCCTAGTCCCTAGCTCATACACAACACACATAAAATTACAGGAAGAACACACCCAAAAACAGTAAGCAAAGATAAAGAGGAAACAGCAGCGAAACCACAAGGAAACAGTAGCAAAAGACGGAGAACGACGACTCAAAACAGTAAGACAACGAACGAGAACAGTGAACCAGTGAACCGGGAGAGTTGCGGAGCATCCACCCTTCCGACGATCGTGTACCGTACATCCGAGAGGTGATTTAAAAGGTTAGACCTGAGGGTACTTTTCACACTCGTCTTTATTTGATTTTTGTTATTTATTTTGATTGTATTTTACTTGTTTGTTAAATCTTGTTTGTGTATGATGTGTGTTGTGGGTATTGGATGAATGAAAGAGTGTCGTCTCTTGTGGTATATAAGATGGAAACCCAGACGTAAATTGCGTAGCCGAATCCGAATGGACGGTAGTGCGGTCTGTACTTGGGATACAACTCCACGTACCGCTTGAGTAAACGGCACCCTCTTTTGTTTTGTGTTGCTTTTGTTTATTTTTCGTCACTTGAATTCTGTATGTTGTTTTTTTATGCATGGTTCAATCGAGCGCATGGGCTTAGTAAGTGGAATGAAAGATCCCCTATGGGGAGGGGTTAAATCCCTTTACCACGATGCTTTGCCGCGCTGGTTGATGTGTGTTCGGTTGGATGCAAGACACGTTCAATCGGACATACTTAGTTGAATATGATTGTCTTTATGTTTGTATGCATGACGTGATGTGACGCGCATGGGCTTAGTATGTTGGTCTAAAGGTCCTTTCTTTGAGAGATCAAGAGCCCCCAAAAGGCCACCTTTACGGCAGTACTTCGCCGCGCCCCCTTTATTTTGTTGTTTATGTATTGCGTCCCATTTCATGCATCAGGTCTGTTCCCGTTTGAACGCGTTTACGAACGCAACTCGAACGCACATGCATTTTTGCCTTATCATGCATCAGGTCTCATTTCCGTTCGAACGCGTTCACGAACGCCATACGAACATGAACATTCTGTTTCATTTCCGTTCGAACGCGTTATCAAATGCCATACGAACGCGAGCATTTTGTTTCATTTCTGTTCGAACGCGTTATCAAACGCCATACGAACGCGAACCTTCTGTTTACCGTTTGAACGCGTTTACGAACGCTACACGAACGCGCACACACTGAACTGACTCTGTCTTATCATATTCATGCATAATTGCCTCTTGGTTGATCTTTCTTGTGTTATATAGCCAACCGTATTATTTGTATTCCTGCATTTATCCATTCTATGTGTTCTTGGGATTGTATTCAAGCATGATTAGTCTGTTAGCATGTTATTTGGTTAATAGGTTCATGAGATAGTACTCAAGCATGATTATGTTGTTCTTAGTTTTCCATATCATAGGATTGAAATATGTTCATGAGATTTCCATGTGATGTTGCATGTTGTGATGAACTTGTTGATGTATGCATATGAATTTAGAAGCATGATATTTTTGGAAATAAATGTTATTTAAGCCTGGTTAAATTATTACATAAATCCTTTTATTACAAGTGACATAAGTAAGGGACCATTCCGAACCCAACGGTTTGAGGTCTTCCCTTGCGAGGGGTGAGTGCGGCCTTAAATCTCATTTTCCCGGTTCACACCGGGTGGCGACTCCATTACTCTCTGGTTTAGTCCCCCGTGGCTACTCCGTACTCCCAACTAGGCCGCGAGCCTAGGACAGCATGCGTCGCCCCAGATTTCTGTGTTCCCACACACGTGTTAACATCTGATTGGATCAAACCAAGCCGTGCCACGTGTCGTCTCACCATTGGACCGAATTATTGACGAATCAGGTGTCGCCACGTGTCAAGCTGCTATTGGACCGAAATTCCCACCTATCAGCGTCTGCCACGTGTCGTCCTGATATTCGACCGTATCGCCAGCCAACCACAGCGTGACACGTGACTCATTTATTACTGCCGACAGACGCGTGGTCAAGCCGCGTGGACTCCGCGTGAACTGTTGCCAGCGTCGCGACGCTAGTGCATTTTCAGCGTCGCGACGCTGGACCAAAATATGCCTATAAAAGGAGGCCGCCAGATTCATTTTTTCTTCATCTCTCCTTGGGAAATTCTCCCTGATTTTATAGGAAGCATCTATTTTTGTATATATAAATAATATTTTTAATTTATGTCTTTTAATTTTCAGTAATAGTACTTCTCTTATTCTACCTTTCTTTAATGTTTAGTAGTTAATTTACCGATGGGGATAAGGTGAAGCTTTTATTATTTTAATTTAGATTAATCTCCCTTAAATATAATATGGAAATTATAATTCAAAATATAAAAGATTACCGCCTTAATGGCTAGTTTTATTTAATTGACATAATGTGGCACCGCCTATATGGCTGGTCTTTAGGTGACAGGTAATTACCGCCTATATGGCTGGTTTATGTTCAATTACTATTACCGCCTTTATGGCTGGTCGGACTTAATTTGACTTAATAATGAATACCGCCTTTATGGCTGGTCGGTAATATCATGTTTAATTTATGTATTATATTAAGGGAGATACCTAAATTATAAATAGTAAAAGTGGATCCTCAACCCCCAGTATTTTATTTTTATTCTAGGGAAGTGATGAAACACAATACACACACTTAATAATTGATTTTCTTTTTATGAGTAGTTCTTTAGTTTGTTTATTGAGTCTTAAGTTTAATGCGTCTTGTTAATTGGCAATTAATAAGATTGATGGGGTAAATCTAAAATGAACTAGACATAGGGAGATTTTAGGTTTCAGCCTTAGATTCAATAGCCCACGATCTTCCTTGAGGATAGATAACCCTTTTAATAGATTTCCTTACAGGATAGGAATATACCTGTCGGGCGGGGGTAGCCATAATTGGAACTTAAACTTAATGAATCCAGGTAATGTGGTTGACATAGACATATGGTTCAATTGGGTTATACTGGGTATTTGCGTCTGACCATCGGAAGAGGCTTTTGCATATTTTCGTGTTCCAGGTTAGCAAACTGAATTAGTACACATAAATAAGAGAATCAATTCATCCTTTTAACAGTATTGTGTGGAGTCACGACCCTAGATCTTTTGAGTCTGTTTATTTATTTTCCTTAGTATTTTATTTTGTTTATTTTATTTTTATTAAGCAATTCCACATTCAACCAATCAAAGCAATCAATTCCCTTCCCTATAATTAGATATCTGTAAATAAATAGATTCAATAATTAATAACAACAGTAGGAATTAAGTCCTCGGGATCGATATTTTTATACTACTTGAACGATACGTGCGCTTGCGTTATACGCGTGTGTTTGCACCGGTCAAGTTTTTGGCGCCGTTGCCGGGGACTTATATTTCTTGAGTTGTTAATTTTGAAGCTATCCAATTTACTTGTATCTAATTTTATTTATCTTTATCTGTAATTTTTATTTCTTTATTGTATTTTCAGGTGATTGAAAAATGGAACACTACTGGGAGATTGAAAGATTACGAGCGTTACAAGAAGATACACCCCAAATCTGGGAGCAACAGTCCGGTTTTCTGAGGCCTGTTGTACAGCCCAATGACTATCATTGGATGTCAGAACCAAGTAATACTACATTTGCTCAACAGAACTCAATGTGGAGATGTGATATGTAATGGTAACCACCCAAGCGATTATTGCGAGTACAACTACAATTCAGGGTGGCAGAACTATCAGAATCCTTCATGGTATGATGAGCCATCACATTTCACAGAGCCACATTTTCCATCTTATCCACCATCTACCTTTGATCTTTATCAAGAACCAGAACCATCCGAGGAAGATCAATTGATTCACATGTTCAAAGAACAGGGAGCTCGATTTGATGCACAAATTCAGAGTAACGCAGAATCCATACAGAGAATGACAGATCAGATCAGACAATTAATAGAAAACCAGAGCTACATACCTCAAGAACCATTTTCTGATGACACTGATGAAGCCTTTGAGTACCAATCATTTCATAATGACACTTCAACAGAGGATGAGGCTGAGCAGTATCAACAACCAGAGGTATCAGTTCAGGAACCCGAGCCGACAAAGTCTCGATTTGATTTTCATTATTCAGATTCTGACGAGGATGAAGCTGAAATATTTGTACCAACTACATCAAAAATTGGGGATGGAATTCTGTATCCTCAAAACGAAGATCTTGGAGATTGCATTGCACACATGTTTGAAGAAGATCTAACTGAGCCAATCAATTCACCCGAATCAGAGGATGAAGACCTAATGTCTGACTCATCTTTTCATCCTCAGGTGGAACAAGAAGTAGAGCAAATAGAGGAGCAAATGTCTGACCTTAATAAAGATCCAGAGCATTCAGGAAAAACATCGTTGTTTTGGGGAGTACAAATCAAAGATATCGCCCAGAAGCTTGACAGAATGGAACTTCCATTCCAAGTCAAGCACCATATGAGACCTCCTGATTTTCTTTCTTTCTTTGCAGGAACCACTGGAACAACAATGAGCAAAAAGTGGCACGAGCACTAAATGAGACAAAATTCTTTTTGCCACTTTACCGTTGGAAGAGACCGTTCAAAAGCAACGCACATGGGAATGTCTTTAATAGGACGTCCAAAACAACACTGAAACCTCCTTAAAAGATGGATTTCATTCACGTCTGGCTGAAGACGAAAAATTTAGCGCTAGCAGGGAGGCAACCCATGCAATTTGTTGTAATTTATTTTTGTGTGTGAACTTTTTAATTTGTGTGTTAGTTTTGCAGGAAAAATAAAAACGGAATTTTTCAGGAAAGCAAGCCAGTGCAAGCGGGATTTTGAAAATAAAAATTTGACAAAATCACGAAGATACAAAGTTGATCCAGAAGAGACGGCCAAGTAAGGAGACATCTCTTGAGACGCGTCCCTATGGATTTATCAGTCGCAAGACATGGTTTTGCCAAAAAAAAAATAAATCCTGCATCAAAACCCTAACCCTAAAGAACCGAGTGTCGCGACGCTAGGCAATTTTCAGCGTCGCGACGCTGACTCAATTCAGAGACACAAAACAGGCGCTGGCAGCATTTCCTTTCACTCTTCATCTTCTTCATCCTCAACCACCAACCACAACCAAGAAACTGTGAGCAAGCCAAACCGTCCATCACCATCAAAACCAAGCTTCGCCGAATCCACCGAGATCCATCACAGCCACTTCAACCACAAACCAAAACCGAGAACCATCACCATGAACCACCGAGACGAAACCGAGCAGAGTCAATCCGCGCCGGTCAAATCTTTGCCGTGTCTTCGCCAGAACTAACCAGCAGCCGTCGGGCCTTCACGAAGCCGAACCGTTGCTGCCAGTCACCAAACCGATCCAGCCAAGCAGAGTCAAAACCGAGCCATCATCATCGACCACACCAGCCATCACCACCCAAACAGTAGCCGAAACCAGAAGCCATCACCTGAAACCAAGCCGAGAAGCCGTGAACCACCACCGAGCCACCAACGCACCAAGTTGAGATCCACCAAAACTGCCACTGTCTCACCTGAACCGAACCACCACCGTGAAACCAAACCGAGAAGCCGTGAACCACCACCGAGCCACCAACCCACTGCCGAGACCCAACCCACAACCAAGTCCAAACCGATCTGTATCCTCCACTGCCAAAATCAAAACTAAAATTACGGTAATGATTTGATAAAAATTTGATTTGGTAATTAGGATTGAATTCGGTGATTTGGTTGATTGTGACTTGGTATTGCGAGAATTGAAATTGCGAAGTGTTGATATTTGACAAATTGATTCGTAGTAATTGGGGGCGAAGTATGGAGACAGATTGATATTTGGAGTGTTTGGTGATTGGGTATTTTGTGTTGTTGAGGATTTGTGGAAAAACAGAGGAGATTCTGCCAAAATTTTAAAAAAAAGTGGCCAAATAGCGATCGTGGTAAGAATCGTAATTTGGGCATAAATCTTAATCGGTAATTTTTCCTGTAAAATTTCAGCTAACCAGGTACGACCTTCTAAAAACTCTTCTTCTACTTTTTAAGACATGGGGACAATGTCTCATTTAGGTTTGGGGGAGGAAATTAGTTGATTAGTATCTTGTTTTTAGTTTGTATGTGTTTTTTATTTTCAGTCCAAAATTTTCGAAAAATAAAAAAAAATTGAAAAATTGAAAAAATTACAAAAATTATTTGCATTTTTGTGTTTTTATTTTGACTAAAAAGGTGAAATTGGTAAGAGATAGCCGAGTAAGTAAGGAGTTTCCACTCCTGAGACGTATCTCCAACCTATTTTCAAAACAAGTTAATTTTTGTTATTTCATTTTAAATTATTTAATTGGTGAATTCTCCATAACACTGACTAAAATGGATCTTCTTATGCTCAGTTGGCAGGTATTATCAACATACATGGTAACATACGGACATGAGCTGTAATTGAAAAGTTTGTAATATTCAGTGCTCTAGTTTAATTGGAGGAAGCATCTCAAAAAGTGATGGAGTAAAAAAAAAAAAAAAAAATTCTGATGTACAAAAATAAAGTATCTAAGATCCGGGTTATTAAGTCTGTAAGGGTGTTTTAACACCTAGTGCCCTAAAACCAACTGGTTTGGGAGTCACTGGCCCAAAGCTCGCTACATGGATCGAAGATGCTGCAAATATATATATATCTGAAGTCTGGGTAATTAAGTCCGTAGGGGTGTCTTAACACCTGGTGCCCTAAAGCCAACTGGTTTGGGAGCCACCGACCCAAAGCTCGCTACATAGACGGAAGGTATTGTATATAAATAAAAAGTCAAAATTCAGAAAAATCAAAGAAAAAAATCAGAAAAATCAGAAAAATTATTCCATTGCTACAGAAAGATGTGAAATCTGATAGAACTTTAGGACAAAAATATTACTCTCTTATCAACTACATTTGTGATTGTTGTGGGCAAAAATGAGTTGATTAATATTATGCTAGCTGTGTATATGGAGAATGGTAAAAATAATCGGAGAATTTACTTATTCGGTAATTTAGAAAGAAACAAAACAACTAATAACTTGGAGTAGAAGTTTCACTTGATTAGTCACTAACTTCTTTATTCTCTTTTCGCTTGTCTTTTTGCTTTTGTGTGCATTAGTTTTAACTAACTTTTTACTTTTGTAAAACGTTTGTGGGTATCGTTGCTGTAAACCCTCACGAGACTACAACTCGTCCACTAGGGACACCTAGGGGTTTAAAGGCTTGTTGCATACGCTAAATGCAATCGTGATCCCTACGAAAGTGGCTTAGTTAATTTCGTTTCTTTTTGTTATTTTATTTTCTATTTTGCTCGAGGACTAGCAAAATGTTAGGTTTGGGAGTGTGATGAGTGGTAATTACATCACTTATTCCCACTCATTTAGCCTAATGTTTTGTATTGTTTCTCGAGTTTTATGAACATTTTGATGTGTTTTGTTGTTATTTTGCAGATAAATAAAGTTTGGGAAGCATTGGAGGCAATTTGGGACAAAAATGCGTCAACAGGGATATTTTCATCTTTTACGCGTCGCGACGCCCAGCATGCGCCGGACTTGCTAACTTGCGCCTTGTGCCACGTGTCGAAATCTGATTGGTCAAAACTTGCTAACGTGCGCCGATCATGCTAATGTGCGCCATGACACGTGTCACCATCACAACGGTTATGCTAACGTGCGCCCGCCGCCACGTGTTAACATCTGATTGGATCAAACCAAGCGCGTGCCACGTGTCGTCTCACCATTGGACCGAATTATTGACGAATCAGGTGTCGCCACGTGTCAAGCTGCTATTGGACCGAAATTCCCACCTATCAGCGCCTGCCACGTGTCGTCCTGATATTCGACCGTATCGCCAGCCAACCACAGCGTGACACGTGACTCAATTATTGCTGTCGACAGACGCGTGGTCAACCCGCGTGGACTCCGCGTGAACTGTTGCAAGCGTCGCGACGCTAGTGCATTTTCAGCGTCGCGACGCTGGACCAAAATATGCCTATAAAAGGAGGCCGCCAGATTCATTTTTCTTCATGCTCTCCTTGGGAAATTCTCCCTGATTTTATAGGAAGCATCTATTTTTGTATATATAAATAATATTTTTAATTTATGTCTTTTAATTTTCAGTAATAGTAGTTCTCTTCTTCTACCTTTCTTTAATGTTTAGTAGTTAATTTACCGCTGGGGATAAGGTGAAGCTTTTATTATTTTAATTTAGATTAATCTCCCTTAATATAATATGGAAATTATAATTCAAAATATAAAAGATTACCGCCTTAATGGCTAGTTTTATTTAATTGACATAATGTGGCACCGCTTATATGGCTGGTCTTTAGGTGACAGGTAATATTACCGCCTATATGGCTGGTTTATGTTCAATTACTATTACCGCCTTTATGGCTGGTCGGACTTAATTTGACTTAATAAGGAATACCGCCTTTATGGCTGGTCGGTAATATCATGTTTAATTTCTGAATTATATTAAGGGAGATATCTAAATTATAAATAGTAAAAGTGGATCCTCAACCCCCAGTATTTTATTTTTATTCTAGGGAAGTGATGAAACACAATACACACACTTAATAATTGATTTTCTTTTTATGAGTAGTTCTTTAGTTTGTTTATTGAGTCTTAAGCTTAATGCGTCTTGTTAATTGGCAATTAATAAGATTGATGGGGTAAATCTAAAATGAACTAGACATAGGGATTTTAGGTTTCAGCCTTAGATTCAATAGCCCACGATCTTCCTTGAGGATAGATAACCCTTTTAATAGATTTCCTTACAGGATAGGAATATACCTGTCGGGCGGGGGTAGCCATAATTGGAACTTAAACTTAATGAATCCAGTAGTAATGTGGTTGACATAGACATATGGTTCAATTGGGTTATACTGGGTATTTGCGTCTGACCATCGGAAGAGGCTTTTGCATATTTTCGTGTTCCAGGTTAGCAAACTGAATTAGTACATATAAATAAGAGAATCAATTCATCCTTTTAACAGTATTGTGTGGAGTCAGGACCCTAGATCTTTTGAGTCTGTTTATTTATTTTCCTTAGTATTTATTTTGTTTATTTTATTTTTATTAAGCAATTCCACATTCAACCAATCAAAGCAATCAATTCCCTTCTCCCTATAATTAGATATCTGTAAATAAATAGATTCAATAATTAATAACAACAGTAGGAATTAAGTCCTCGTGGGATCGATATTTTTATACTACTTGAACGATACGTGCGCTTGCGTTATACGCGTGTGTTTGCACCGGTCAGGGCCGAACCGTCATTTCCTAATTAATGTGTATTTGTATTTAATATATGATATTGTTAAATACACATTAATAAATAGTCAAATAAAGGTATTTGACATATATCATCAATATATGTATTTGAGATATTTAAAGTAAATATAATACATATATTTGATATTTGTATTTAATTAATTATTTAATTGTTAAATGATAATATAATTAAAATATAAATATATCACCAAATGATAAAGTTAGGAAGTGATTATAATTTGCAATTGTTGACTTATACATTAAGGAAATGGTTGTCAAATTGATTTTGACTTCTTAAGATATTGTTCAAAATTGTTTGAAAAATGAAAATATCTTTTTCCTTTATTTCTTGCTAAATTCGGCCATACACTTAAAATATAAGAGTTATATTTTTCTTAGTTGCATTTGTTGACTTAATTAAATGTCTTTAAAGTTGTTTTTAGATATTTAGCCAAGTTGATCAAATGTAAAGTGAAATGAAATTGAAATTACTAGACTTGTATTGGCTAAGTGAATTTCGGCCAAGGCAATTGTTGTACAAGTATATATTGTTTTCATTTCATTTCATTCATAACCTAATACACTTTAAAGAAAACTCCATAATGGAAACCAAAGGAAGCTTGTGAGAAAGAAAGAAGAAACCAAAGAAAGCTTGATTTTTAGTAAGTTTTTCCAACTTACTATTAGAAAGGAAAATGTTCCTTAGGATCTAGGCTTTAACATATGATGTTCTTAGGTTATTTCTTTCTTTATTCTTTTTGTTTTTGATGATGGAAGTTTTGGTGAAAGTGTAGAGCATGTATGATGAAGGAAGCTTATGGCTATTGTAGTAATAAGTGTTCTTTTATGGTTTTGGAAACCTTGTTGCTAATCTAGAGTTGTTGAACCACTCTTAGATGACCTATATTTGATCTGAGTTGTTTCATTGTGTTGAGACTTTGATTGGATGGAAGAAACATGATTGAAGTATTGGATTTAACCAATTTGGTCTAATTTGTCCAATTTGAAGAAATTGAAAAATTAGGGTTCATGACCAATTCCAAATTTGGGGCTTTTCATATATGTTATGCATTTGGATGTGCATAAGATGCATATAAAGTTTCATGTTGATTGGATTACATCTGATGTGTTTTGAAGCATGAAATGACAAAGTGCACACTTTGGCACCAAGGTGGGCATTCGGCCAAGAGTTGGATATTTGGGGATTTTGATTGTTTTGTGTTTTGATGTTTTGAACATGCTAAGTTCATCTTAGAAATGATTTAGAATCATTCAAAATTGATTTGATCAATTCGGACTAAAATGGACAAAGTACCAATATAAGGGTAATTCGGTAAATTCACTTAAATATGATTTATTTGAATTTCATTTCATAATTTGATTATTGGATAATTAAATAAATATGTTATTTAATTAATCGGAGAAAAAGTTTTGAAATCGGAAAATTTGATTTTCCACCGCTTCCGCTGCGTTACCGGATTTAGCCCCTAAAACCCCTACACACCCAACAAACAGGCGGAGGTCTGATCTAAATAGATCGGTGATGTGACTGCCATCTAAGTGTAGAAGATGTCTCATGTGCCCACAATGGCATCTCAAGTCTAAGAATCACAAGTGCTACTCAACCCGAGAAGATTCTTATTGACGTTGGTATACCATCCATTAAGAATCTTCGGTGAGTCGTTCATTGTTTATCCGCTATAAACACCCACACGTCTATACTAGTCTCCAAGACTAATGGTTCATTGAGAAACCATTGGAATCATATATTCCAATATACGACATGTACCGGTCTCAACGGGTTTACTTTACTGACCAAGTAGTGTAAAACCTTGACCAGGAACTGTCTGAGAATGACAACGTCATGATAATACTCAATGTCAGTTGCGACGCTTTTGCAACAGTACCATGACTAATCATTCTAAGGTCATTACGTCTTTACCATATATAAAGATAGATTATATTATAGAAACTGCATATATTATTCATAATAATAATGTTTTACAGAAGTATTCAAAAGAAATACAACCGGGAATTGGCGCTCTGAGCACCAACCCAACAAGATGATGATCACACAGGGATACAAAACTGGTACTCTATAGTGCTATAGCCATCGGGAAAGTATGACTATGTCATGACTTTCTGATCATAAAGAGACTAGTTGCTAGAGATCTGATATATGCTTCGTACGAGGCAGACACAACTCCAGCCCCAGGCCTAGCATGTGATATTCGATACCGGATCGTAATACGCAATACTTAGTATACTACGCTTGATATAGATTATATATTCCTTAAAAGAATATTTCTGGAGAATTGGGTAGGCACGGTGCTTTACTAGAAGACAACCATGTCTTGTAAATCGATAAGAACGTGGTACAGGGTACGCACGTATTCGGATAATCCGATGACCGTATTTACTGCCAACATATCCAGGGATCTCTTGGGTCACCTCCCAAAGATTCACCGATGACAATTTACTCGAACAGAATTAATCTAGGATTAATTTTGAGAGAGAGAAAATTAATCTAGGATTAATTACGGCAAGAATTTATCGGGATAAAATTCGGATAGAAGAGAGAGAATGATTGATTTGGAATTAATCGATTAAATAATATATTATATATATTAAATGAAATCGGATTTTAAAGCGGAATTAAAATTGGATTTTAATTCGGGCAAACGATTAATTTAGAATTAATTCGTAAGCGACTTTCGTAATAATTTGCTCGGCATTATTATTTAATTAAATTGGATTTAATTATGTCGCAACGACAAATTCGTTTATCGGAATTAAACGAACTCGGGCCCGAGTGAAGTTGCGGTGTTGGATTAGCCGACTTAAATTTGGAATTAAAAGTGGGGGACCCACTTACTTACATCAAATTGGACATTGATGGAAGTGGTTAGGCTTATTTCATAGATTTGATTTATTGAAAGAAAGCTTGCTTTACTTA
>SKCR01036509.1:0-56446 GCA_019454045.1 Zanthoxylum bungeanum | reverse complement strand
TAATCATTAGATTATAATTTATATATTATAATATAAATAAGATTAATCTAAATTTTCATATTAAAAGCTTCACCCATTACCATAGCAAGGAAAAATTAGTTACGCATAATTTGAATAAAAACACTCATAATTTTATTACTAAAAAAAAAATAATAACAAGAAAGCTTTAGAAAAATAAAACACACAAGAGCTGGAAATTCATAAATTTTCAGAGAAAACTATGGAATCCAGACTAACTAAATAAGGTGATGAGCACCTCTATTTATAGAGGGATCAGCACCCTCCAATAATTTATATTTCATAATTGCAATGCAAATTAGTCAACAATGGGCCAATCCACCCATTTATATATATTTTTTTTCTTTTTTTTCTTATTGTTTTTTTTTGCTTTAATAATTATATATAATACACTTTGGAATTTTATCAATTTCGGCCTTGAAAACCTCCAAATTAGAAAGTCTTGTCAACTGTAAAGTTGTAGATTTGTGAAACTTCTTTCATCTGGAACTGAACTCACCTCAATCCGATATCGAAGTAAAACTTTATGGCCCAAATACGAAAATTACGCAGGATTGAAATTTCTGAAATTTTACTGTCAGAACGCCATTTCAAGTTTTTGGCCTCCAAAATCCAAGTGTAATGTCTATTTTTCTACGTAAGAAATAAAAATTACAATAAAAATATATAAAACATAAATTTAATTATTATTTTACAAATATGCTAAATTAAGGGGATTAATGAAACTATAAGTGTAAAATGATTAATTTTTCTTTTAATAAATGTGCACTTTTTAGTGTTCATCACCCCCACTAGCTTATTACTAGTCCCTAGTAATTTAAGCGAAAAACTTTAAAAAGACAAATTCGTATCCAAATTAATAATTGTTTTATTTCTTTCTAAATGAGCAATTAAGTAAATTCTCCTGTATTTTTTATCATTCTTCCATACACACATAAAACAAAGTATCAATCAATTCATTGTGCCCACAATATTCACAGGTCTAGTTAAAAAGAGAGTAATATTTTTTTCCTAAAGTTATATCAGAATTTACACCTTTCGGCAATGGTAATTTATTTATATACAAAAAACAAATTTATAAAAAAAAAACACATCTTCAATCCTTGTAACAAGCTTTGGGCCAGTGACTCCCAAACTAGTTGGATTTAAGGCACTAAGTGTTAAGACACCCCTACGGACTTAATTGCTCGGATATCAGATATTAAAAGAAGTGTCTGATTTCCTTAAACTTTCTATTTAACCAATGTAAAGAGTTTTGGGCCAGTGACTCCCAGACCAGTTGGCATTATGACACTAAGTGTTAAAACACCTCTACGAACTTAATTATTCGAGTTAGAAAGATTACGAAATAGAACTTATTCACACATTTTTTTTTACAAACTCAAGCTCTACCGTTTTACACGAAAAATCACTGCTTACTGAGGCAAGATGTCCGGTTACTAAGTAAAAGCTTGAATATTATCAATTTTTTTTACAAACTCAAGCTCTACCATTTTACGCGAACAATCACTGCTTGCCAAGGCAAGATGTCCGTTTACTAAGTAAAAGCATGATTAGTTTTTTTGAATAAAAACACAAATTCCACTGTCCTTAGGTGCTACCTCCAACAAACTAGAGAACTGAATATTACAAAATTTTCAATTACAACCCATGATCATATGTTACCGTGTATGTTGATAATACCTGTCAAATGAGCATGTTGAGATCAAATTAATCAATATTATGGAGAATTCATAAATTTAAATTATTCAAAAAGAAAGGAACAAAAATAACTTGTTACGAATTATTTTGAGATGTGTCTTAGGAGCGAAAATTCCTTACACAGCCACCCTCTGAACAATAATTCCACTTGTTAGTCAAAAATTTATTGTAGTGTTGTGTGTAGTTTTTATTTTTTGAAAAACACAAAAGAAAATCAATACAAAACGTTTTTTTACACACAACAACAAAGTAAAAACAACATAAAAAAAAAACCATTTTTTTACATAAAATATCAACACAAAAATGATTTTTTTTTTAATTTGAACGAAAAACACAGTAACGAAATATAAAAACGAAAACTATCTAGTCAGCTATCCCCTCCCCCCAACCAATTTGAGTTATTATCCTCAATGTCTGAATAAGAAGAAGTATAGTTTAGAAGACATCACCCGGTTAGTATGGAATTGACAATTGAATCTACGACTCTGTTACTAGAAAGAAATGTTACATATTAAAAAAATAAAAGGAAATCAAAACAGTAAATGATATGTACTGATAGTTATGATTGTGGCTCACATCTTCCTCTAGTTTTACGTCCACTAACGGCTTGAACGCCCTCTATGGGTCGAGGATATGCTTCCCATCCAATTTTCTTATAAATCGACAAACATAGTCTTTTAAAGTCAAATTCACGAGACTGTATTGTTGTATTTCTTCTTGAATTTGTGTATGCAAATTGTGAATTACTCGATTAACATATCCACTCTGATGCGTCTCAAGAGTCAGTGATATATTATCTAAAGACTCCTTACTCAAGTCATCTCTAGTGAATTGAATTTTGTCTTCGCGATTGTCAGACACCATTCCTAAAGAACGACAGTGAGTGTTGCACGTCCAACATGCATATTTATAACAAACACCTAACTGTTTAGCTCTTCGTTTCTTAGCATAAGTGCTTTTCCCTAAACAGACATGTAAGAAATGAAGAATTCAGATGACTCACCTGCCAAGCGAACTCTTGCTTCAATTACCCAATGAATATCACTAGGAATACTATGGAACATAAGAAGCCTCATTCTTTCGGTGTGTACTTTGTAAATTTTCATCATATCATTTTGAGGGAGAGAAGGAAAATGTTTGTGGAGTTTTGCGAGAGTTTCTTCCATGACTTGATTATAAGGTATTAGTAATTTTAGGAAATTGAAAGAACCGACTTATATTCACGGAGTACCGTTATCCACTGTTTAACCGGGGTGCAAGATTCTAACAAAAAAAGAGAGAAAAAAATGCTACAAAACTAAAAAACAATGGAAATTAGACAAATATAAAAGAAAAGAAAAGAAAATACATCAATCACAGTACACTGGGTTTGAAAGGAAAAGAGATTCTTGAAAATTTGAACACTCCAAAAATAGTTTCAGACGTTGTCCATTCACTTTAAATACATCACCGTTCCGAGGATTCTTAATGTCAATGGCTCCGTATGGGTAAACGTGTTTCACAATAAACGGGCCACTCCATTTGGATTTCAATTTTCCAAGAGATAAATGAAGACGAGAATTATAAAGTAATTTTTTTTGACCAATTCCAAATATTTTTCGTGAAATTCGACTGTCATGAAATGCGTTAGTTTTAGCTTTAAGAATTTTCGCATTCTCATATGAATCATTCATTAATTCTTCAAGTTCATCTAATTGCAGTTTACATTCTTGACTGACATTTTCAAGGTTTGAATTGAAAACTTTAATAGCCCAATATGCCTTATGCTCAAGTTCTACAGGTAAATGACAAGGTTTTCCATAAACTAGACGATAGAGAGACATTCCCAAAGATATTTTGAAAGCTATTCGGTATGCCCAAAGTGCATCAATCAGTCGAAGAGACCAATCTTTGAGATTTGGGTTGACCTTTTTTCCCAAAATTTATTTGAATTCCCTATTTGCTAGTTCAACTTGACCATTTGTCTGAGGGTGATAGGAGGTGGAAAATTTATGTGTAACTCCATACTTTCTCTTTAAGGACTTAAAAGGCCTGTTACAAAAGTGTTTACCTACATCACTTATAATGGACCAAGGGATTCCAAATCGACTTAAAATATTTTCTTTAAAAATTTAATGACAAATTTATGATCATTATTTCGACAAGGAATCGCCTCAACCCATTTTGAGACATAATCGACTGCAACTAAATATATAAAAATCCAAATGATGGGTGGAAATGGACCTGTGAAATCTATTCCCCAACAATCAAAGATTTCGATGACAATGATGTGATTTAAAGGCATCATGTTTCTTTTTGAAATGGATCCCAACTTTTGACAATTTTCATAAATTTTGCAAAAAGGATGAGTATCTTTAAAAATGGTTGGCCAATAAAATCCACACTGTAAGATTTTTACAGAAGTTTTCTTAGATGAGAAGTGACCTCCACATGCTTCTGAATGAAAAAACGGAATAACACCTCTTATTTCATTGTCTGGTATGCATCGTCAGAAAATTTGATCAGGGCAATACTTGAATAGATATGGATCGTCCCAGTAAAATCTTTTGACTTCGGTCAAAAATTTCTTCTGATCTTGAAGGCTCCAAGCTGGAGGTATTTTTCCTGTTGCAAGAAAATTGACAATATTAGCATACCAAGGCATTGTATTTATAGAAAATAAAAATTCATCAGGAAAAAAGTCATTGATAGGAGTTGTATCAATTGATGACTCATTTGTGAGTCTCGATAAATGATATGTAACTACATTCTCTGCTCCTTTCTTATCCTTGATTATGATATTGAATTCTTGAAGTAATAAAATCCACCGTAGATGACATAACGTGTCCCAAAATAATTTCTGAATTAGTCATGAAATGGCATTTTTTTCTAGTTTAACAAAGTCATTTTTCTTCACATCTTTTAAAAATATTTTCTAAATTATTCAAGCAATTATAAAATGAATTCCAAAAAACAGTTATATCATCTATAAAGACCTATAAACAGTATTCAACTATGTCCCTAAATATGTTTAACATGCATCGTTGGAATGTTGCTGGTGCATTACAAAGTCCAAAAGACATTTTTTCTAAATACAAATGTTCCAAAGAGACATGTGAATGTGGTCTTTTCCTGGTCTTTTAAAGAAACGGGAATTTGATAATAACCTGAGTAACCATCAAGAAAGTAATAGTATGGATGTCCTACCACACTTTCCAAAATTTGGCCAAGAAATGGTAAAAGAAAAATGATATTTTCTAGTGGCGTCATTGAGGTTTCTATAATCAATGCACATACATCAACTTACAACAGTTATTCCAAACTTTTTAGGTACAACTTGTGTAAGACTTACCCACTTACTATCGGAGATATGGTAGATAATGCCTACATCAAGAAGTTTAAGGACTTCTGTTTTTACCATTTCTTTCATGTATGGGTTAACCTTCTTTGGGGCTGACGATATGTCCTAGCATTATCTTCTAAATGTATTTTATGTGTGCAGATCAATGGATTAATGTCTTTTATGTCTTTTAAAGTCCATCCAATTGCCAATTTATGTTCTTTCAACACATGTAACAGCTTACCTTCTTGATTGCTTGTGAAGGAAGAATAAATTACCACATGGTAAGTTTGTTCATCTCCAATAAATGCATAATGTCTCCAATAAATGTATACTTCAATCCTTATGGCAAAGCTTTTAACTCAAATTTGGGTGTTTCCTCATGTTTTTCTTCTTCCAGTGTTCATAGTTCCTCAAAATTCTATTTTTCTCTATCGTCTTCCAATATTTGTGTATAATCAAATAAAAGGAATATCTGAATCTAATTGCGTACTTGATTCAAGAAATTAGCAGTATAAATTTCCATTGGATCAGATAAACTCCCCCGAATATGTTCCTCCAAAATTGCTTCAATTAGTTCTATGCTTTCGTTTTCACTATCCTCATCATATAGTTGTTTGCACATATTAAAAACATTTAGCTCCAACATCATATTGCCAAAAGACAAATTCATGATTTCATTCCTGTAATAAATTAAAGCATTAGGTGTTGCTAAAAATGGGCGACCAAGTATTACATGAATTGGCTTATAACTGTCTACTACAGGTTGTGTTTCCAAGACAATAAAATCCACAAGATATATGAATTTATGGACTTGTAATAACACGTCTTCAATAATTCCTTTCGGTACTTTGATTGATCTATCGACAAGTAAAAAAGTAGTTGAAGTCGGTTTTAACTCGTCAATATTAAATTATTGGTAAATCAAAAATGGAAGCAAACTGACATTGGCTTCAAGATCAAGCAAAACATGTTCAATTTTTTGATTTCCAATAATACATGAAATATTTGGACAATTAGGGTCCTTGTTTTTTAATGCATTATTGATTGAGAGAAATGAACTTACCTGTTCAGCTAGAAAAGCTTTCTTTCTTACCTGATGTTTCCTTTTAACGGTGCACAAGTCTTTCAGAAATTTGGCATAAGATGGTATCTATAGATGGCATCTAACAAAGGAATATTGACCTTTACCTCTTTGAATATATCATATATCTCTGGGGAATGGTTCAATTTCCTTATTTTTAATGCTTGAGGAAATGAAGGTGCATGGGAAAAATTGTTATCATCAACGATGGATAATGGTTCATCAACCTCTTCCTTACCCTCTGAATTTGATTTATTTTCAACATTGTGAGGTTCAAGAATAGGTCTGTGGATGACCTTATGACCGGTGCTTTCACACGCGTATAACGCAAGCGCACGTATCGTTCAAGTAGTATAAAAAGTATCGATCTCACGAGGACTTAATACCTAATCTATTAATTATATGAGGTCAAATGATTACTATTATCTAATAGGTTGATTGATTGATTTGAAATGGTGATGATTTTAAACTTAAAAAAATATGTAAATAAAATTGCTCAAAATTAAATTAAATGAAATTCAATATTAAGAAACTATCCAGGGTTGTGAATCTTTCCAATATCTTTTAAAAGATGAAGTGGTTATTTCATGTTTGTGTAATATATCGGTTTACTAACCTGGAACACGAAATTATGCAAAAGCCTTTGTCGATGGTCAGATGCAAATACCCAGTATAACCTAATTGAACCATATGTCTATGTCAACCAAATTGCCTGGATTCATTAAGATTAAGTTCCAATTATGGTTACCCCCGCCCGACAGGTATATGTCTATCCTGTAAGGAAATCTATTAAAGGGTAATCTATCCTCAAGGAAGATCATGGGCTATTAAGTCTAAGGCTGAAACCTAAAATTCCATTGTCAAGTTTATTTTAGATTTACCAGATCAATCTTATTTGTCGCCAGTTAACAAAAAGCATTAAGTTTAAGACTTAATAAGTAAACCTTTAAATTACCCAAACTATAAAATAACCCCTTATAAATCGGTGATATTAAAATTCATCACAACCCCAGATAACTAACTTAGTTACGACACATAACTAGGACTAGTAAAAACTTAAAAGTAAAAGACATAGAGTAAAATGCTGAAAGTTAAATGCGGTAAAGTAAATACTGAAAAGTAAAATAAAATAAAATGCTAGGGTTAAAAGATCCACTTTTACCACTACTATTTTAGATATCTCCCTTTATAATAATTAACTTGTGATGATATTACCAACCAGCCATATAAGCGGTAACCTGATTAAGACAAATTATGTCTGACCAGCCATTAAGGCGGTAACATTATTTGTCCCTAAACCAGCCATATAGGCGGTAAATTACCAACTGACCAACCAGGCGGTATCCTTGCTTAGTCAAATTAAAACCAATGTAATATGAATTACCAACCGGCTAATATAGCGGTATCCTCATTAAGTCAAATTTTAAATAGTGAATATTTTATAATTAAGGGAGATAAATCTAAATATGAGTAATAAAAGTTTTTACCTTTCACCATAGCAGGGGAAAATTACCTCCTCATAGCTGAATAGTAAAAACTGAAAAAGTAAAGAAAGTAAATTACTATTATAGAAAGTAAATAAAGATTAATTACAAAACTGAAATTAAAAGAAAAATAGATACAAACTCCTTATTTATTCAGAGAATTACAGAGAGGAAGGTACATCTGAAACTGAAATCTCGAGATGAATTTATAGGCGTCGATAGGTCCAGTCAAACCGACCAAGATCAACGCCCACTGGCCCTCACCCACACGTCTTTGCCCTTCATTCAGCCACACACTCCATGTGAACCAGCAACAAACATTGCCGCCTCCCTCACGTAAGCCCTCACAAGCCTAAACTCCACTCACGCCTCAGCTCTCGCCACCTGCACACACAAAGCCACAACATGCCCTTAGCAGCCCGCAAATTCCCCTAGCCTCACATATAACACTACCCCTATTTGACGCCATTAATAGAAAAAACCCTCCACGAACCTTCACGTCCTCAAAGCCACAACACGCCCATCATTCCCACACACAGCCCACATAACTGCCATTAAACACGTCCCCTGACAGCCCTGCATTGCCACACCAAACACGATCAAAAAAACACCCTTCCATCACCATTAAATACAGCCTGAAACCAAACCACCAAACTGCCACACATAGCCCCATCCACTGCACAAAACTTCACCTCCAAACAGCCCTCACATCCACGTAGAACACACCCAAAAAAGTAGCCTTAACACACCTGAACAGTGACCAGAAAATACAGAGAAAACAACAGCAAAATGAAAGGAAAACAATGACCAAAATAGAAAAACAGCGAGCTAAAGCGTTGATCCAGTGAACCAGAAGACTTGCAGAGTGATAACCCTTCCGACGGCCGTGAAACGCGAGTCCGAAAGTCGACATAAAAGGTTAGACCTGAGGGTACTTTTCCTATTATTTCCATCTATCTTTTTTTTTTTGTTTTATTCATTTTTATCGCATGAGAGTCGTTTATTGATGCATGATTGTGGCCCTTGAATAGATAGTAAAAGCATGTATTGTGGAATGATGTATGTTGTGGCCATTGAGAAAAACGGAAAATGTGTCGCCTCTTGTGGTATATAGGATGGAAACCCGGACATAAATTTCATAGCCGATTCCGAATGGACGGTAGTATGATCTGTACTCGGGATACAACTCCACGTACCACTTGAGTAAATGGTGCATATTTCGTTTTATGTTGTTTTGATTTGTTTGTTATTCGTCATTTAAATTCCGCATGTTATTTGTTTATGTAATGACGTGATCGAGCGCATGGGCTTAGTAAGTTGGATTAAAGGTCCCCTATTTTGAGGGGTTGTTAAAATCCTTTACCACGATGTTTGTGCCGCGCCGATTGATGTATATTCGGTTGAATGTAAGATGTGTTCAATCGGGTATACGAAGTCAATATTATTGTCTTTATTTTTATATGCATGATGTGATCGAGCACATGGGCTTAGTAAGTTGGATTAAAGGTCCCCTATTTTGAGGGGTTAAAACCCTTTACCACGATGCTTCACCGCGCAGATTGATGTATATTCGGTTGAATGTAAGATGTGTTCAATCGGGTATACGAAGTCCGATATCATTGTCTTTACTTTTTATATATGTGTTGTGTTGATTGCGCATGGACTTAGTAAGTGCGATTATAGGTCCTCTATTTTGAGAGGTTAAAATCCTTTACCACGATGCTTTGCCGCACTTTTAGCCCGTTATTAACTATTAGATGTCGTATATTCATCCGTTCATGTATGTGTCATGTTGTTTACTGCATTTTGGAGGTCACTGCTGTAACCCCGTTCGAACGCGTTTCAGAACGCCGCACGAACGCATGTTTTCTGTCTGGTCCTGTTCAAATGCGTTATCAAACGCTATACGAATGCGAACCTTCTGTTTACCGTTCGAACGCGTTTACGAATGCTACACGAACGCGAATACACTGAATTGAGCCCTTTTTCATCACATGTCATGCATAATTGTTTCTTAGGTGATTTCTCTTGTATCATATAATCAATCACATTATTTATATCCTTGCGTTTATCTGTTTGATGTGTTCATGAGATGGTATTCAAGCATGATTAGGTCATTAGTATGTTACTTGGTACTTAGGCATGATTTAGCCTATTTGGTTGTTTATTTTCAAGCATGATTAATCGTTTTGTTTTGCGTTTAGAATTTCCATTATGTTTAGGTTGTTCTTTATTTTTCGCATTATATTATCGAAGCATGTTCATTAGATTGCCGTGTGCTATTGCATGTTTGCCGTTGTGATGATTACTTTCATGCATGTGAACTTAAAAATAGAATACACTTGGAAATATATGTTGATAGGCTTGATTAAATTATTGCACAAATCCTTTCATTACAAGTGACATAAGTAAGAGATCATTCTGAACCCAACGGTTTGAGGTCTTCCCTTGCGAGGGGTGAGTGCGGCCTTAAATCTCATTTTCCCGATTCACACCGGGTGGCGACTCCATTATTCTCCGGTTTAGTCCCCCGCGGGCTACTCCGTACTCCCAACCGGGCCGCGAGCCCGGAACAACATGCGTCGTCCAGTTTCTGTGTCCTACAGTATCTTTCAGATCAATCAATGTTTGCAAATTTTGGTTATTGATGACTTCTTGTTTCTTAATGAATGCATGCAAGGTATCCTTAAGGGTTTTCCTAGGTGGTGGGACATATTTTGCATAATTCTAGGAATTTCAAAAATTCTGGTGTACCTGGGGAGGTTGTTGCGATGGTTGTGCTTGGTTATCATTCTTCCAATTGAAGTTTGGATGGTTTTTTCAACCAGAATTGTAGGTTTGGGAGTGTGGGTTTGGATTTGGTTTATTGAAAGTGTTTATGGAACTGACTTGGTCATGAAGACATTCTTACATGGCTAGCAAGGTTGGGCAAACTTGTGTGACATGTTCATTTGAATTACAAATTTGACATGTGACTTCTTAAATTGACTTAACATGATACTCTTCCTCATTTTTAAAGAATCAACCTTTTTAGCTAGTTATGCATACTCATGGTCTTCCCTAAGGTTAAACATACTCATGCCAGATGATTGTGGTTTTACAGACGACTCATAAGTGCCAACTGTGTCTCATTGTTCTACATTCTCTGCTACGTGTTCTAGGTAATCTAGTGCATCTTCGGGATTTTTTTCCCTAAACTCACCATTACACATCATTTCCACTACTTGTCTACCTTGGAGTGTTAAACCCTCGTAGAAGTAGGCAACCAGCTTCCATGTTTCAAACCCGTGATATGCACAAACATTCAACATCTCTTTAAATCTCTCCCAATATTAGTATAGTGTTCCCCCTGACTCTTGTGTGAAAGGACTCTTCTGTGAAAGTTGTGAGTCTCATTTTAAAGGAGTTTGTCCTGTGATGGGGAATTTTTTTTTCAGAAATTGCTCTTGCAAATCATCCCATGTTCTGATGGATTCTAACCCCCCAAACCTAACATTTTGCTAGTCCTCGAGCAAAACATAAAATCATAAAAATAAAATTAAGCTAAGCCACTTTCATAGGGATCACAGTTGTATTTAGCATATGCAACAAGCCTTTAAACCCCTAGGTGTCCCTAGTGGACGAGTTGTAGTCTCGTGAGGGTTTACAGCAATGATGCCCACAAATATTTTACAAAAGTAAAAAGATAGTAAAACTAATGCACACAAAAGCAAAAATACAAGAGAAAATAGAATAAAGAAGTTAGTGACTAATCAAGTGAAACTTCTACTCCAAGTCACTAGTTGTTTTCTTTCTTTCTAAATTACCGAATAAGTAAATTTTCCGATTATATTTACCATTCTCCATATACACAATCAACAAAATATTAATCAACTCATTTTTGCCCACAACAGTCACAAGTGCAGTTGATAAGAGAGTAATATTTTTATCCTAAAGTTTTATCAGAATTCACACCTTTTTACAGCAATGGAATAATTTTTTTGATTTTTTTCTTTGATTTTTGATTTTTTTTATTTATATACAATATCTTCCATCTATGTAGCGAGTGTTAGGTCGGTGGCTCCCAAACCGGTTGGCTTTAGGGCACCAGGTGTTAAGACACCCCTACGGACTTAATTATCTAGACTTCAAATATATATATTTTTGCAACATTCTTGATCCATGTAGCGAGCTTTGGGTCAGTGACTCCCAAACCAGTTGGCTTTAGGGCACTAGGTGTTAAAACACTCTTTCAGACTTAATAACTCGGATCTCAGATGTGTTTTTTTTAATCCCATTGCTTTTTGAGTTGCTTCCTCCAATTAAACTAGAGTACTGAATATTACAAGCTTTTCAATTACAGCTCATGTCCGTATGTTACCATGCACGTTAATAATATCTGTCAACTGAGCATATGAAGATCCATTTTTAGTCAATTTTATGGAGAATTCACAAATTAAATAATTTAAAATGAAATAAACAATAATTAACTTGTTCCGAAATAGGATTGAGATACGTCTCAGGAGTGGAAACTCCTTACACAGCCATCTCACACCAATTTCACCCGATTAATCAAGTTAAAAACACAAAATATTTTTTTTGATTTTTGTAAAATTTTCAAATTTTTTTTTTCCGAAAAATTTTGGACTAAAAATAAAAATAACAAAATACTACAACTATTCCCCACCCCCAAACCTAAATGAGACATTGTCCCCAATGTATTAAAAAGTAGAAGATGAGTTTAGACGATAGTACCTGGTTAGCTGAAATTCTACTTTTAGAAAGGAAATTAAAGGTTGAGATCCAGATTTATTCGACGCTTCTTACCACGATCATCATTTGACCATTTTATCTTTGAAATGATAGGGTCAATCTGTGGTTCGAAAGCTAATATTTGTTCAATTAAATCCTGGGCAGTTCTGGCAGTGAAGAGGAGTTTTTTTAGAGGTTTTGACACGAACCCATTTCTCCGGGCATCATCAAGAAATACACAGAGAAAATCATAAAATCCATCTACGTTGAACAATCCAATTGGTTTCTGGTGTATGTTCAAGTTCTCCCAAGATAGCACTGTAAAAATCTCCTCCAACGTGCCCAAACCACCTGGCAAAGCAATAAAAACATCAGCACGGTTAATCATTTCCACCAGTCGTTCAGACATACCTGGCACGATTAGTTCTTCTCCGTTTGATGATCCTATAAGATCCGCCTCTGCTAAGGGTTTTGGGATGATTCCCAGAACTTGACTGCCTCCATCCTGTACAGCCTTTGAAACTATCCTCATTAGTCCAAGACTGCCTCTGCCATATACTAGGTGCATATTCTTCTCATTTATGACTCGTCCCAATTCTTGTGTTGCTGCTACATATTGTGGCTTAGTACCAACACTAGTACCACAAAAGACACAGATATTTTCAACTCGTCTTCTTGAAGTAGCTTCCATTTTATGTATGTTTCTTTTCTCAAATCTAGATGCCTTCAAAAGTACAAAGATGAGTTGAATTTATAACATCTGAAAATGGTTAAGTAATAATAGCACTATGTAGGCATTGCATTTTCGCATATGAAACCCGATGATGAGTCTCAGTTGGAGGCACTACCTTTTTAGCTAAGGATATTGCGGGAAACGGAGGTCGGAAGGGGAAATTCAGAATAAGTACGTCATCAAGTTCATTTCACAAGTTCACTGTCTTCGTTAGTGCTGCGTTCGTTACTTCGTTCGAACGTCAGGCAGATTGCGGAAGTTCGTGCCGCGTTCGAATGGGCGTTCGAACGGAGTCGGTATTTCTGATTTTGCTGCTAGCCTCACACCCCAGCCCAATTAGCCCCCCAAAGCCAATAAAACACATCCCAATTTAATTAAATTAAAGATTAAATATTAAATAGAATATTTAAACCATTTACCAATTAAATAAAACATAAAATATAATCATACCTAATGAAGATAAATCAAATATATTAACTTCATAACTAAACAAATCACATACTAAATTAAAAAGATGCCATGCCTAATTAAAATCAATCATAACAAATTAAATATATTGACTTCCTAATCTAGCCAAGATTTGTCCCCCCTCAATCTTTGACTTTCCTTGCTCAACACCAAATCATATCTCTCTTTAATGCCAAAATCCCTTCCTTGTGAGACAAGGTGAAGCCCTAGCCCTTCTCTATATAAACAACCCCTAACCTAGCCACCCCTCCTCTGGGATCTCTCTAGCTCATACAGATAACTCACAGAAAAATCACCACACAAAGAGCTTTAGCCACTCACGGTAATAGCAACAAGAAGAACACAACCATTCCCCTAATCTTCTCCACTCCATAACCGAAAACAGCACCCTCCTAAACCTCTCCTTCCCCTAATCACCGAAAATCACACTTCCATACAGTAGCCCGAAATCACCTTAAAATAGCAGCAAAAATACCCCAAAACAGTCCCAAAAATCCCTTAAAACAGCAACATAAACTACACTTATAATCCTTGAAATAACCACACAAAACCACACTAAAAGAACCACGAAAAATACTCGAAACAGTCCACTAAAACAGTAAGCAGAAATACAGAGGAAACGGCAGCGAAACCACAAGGAAACAGCAGCAAAACAGAGTCGAAACAGTAGCTTGAGTGGCCGAACAGCGAAGGAAAAGGCAAACCAGTGAACCAGAAAAGTTACGGAGCTTTACCCCTTCCGATCTGCGTGAAACGCGAGTCCGAGAGATGGCTTAAAAGGTTAGACCTGAGGGTACTTCTCACACTCATCTTCATTTGATTCTTGTTATTTATTTTGACTGTATTTTAATTCTTTGTTGAATATTGTTTGTATATGATGTGTGTTGTGGGTATTGGATGAATGGAAGAGTGTCGTCTCTTGTGGTATATAGGATGGAAACCCAGACGTAAATTCCGTAGCCGAATCCGAATGGACGGTAGTGCGGTCCGTACTTGGGATACAACTCCACGTACCACTTGAGTAAACGACACCTTCTTTTGTTTCATGTTGGATTGATTTATCTATTTTTCGTTACTTGAATTCTGCATGTTGCTTATTTATGTATGATACAATCGAGTGCATGGGCTTAGTAAGTGCGATGAAAGGTCCCCCTAATTGGAGGGGTTAAAATCCTTCACCACGATGCTTTGCCGCACCGATTGATGTGTGTTCGGTTGAATGCAAGATATGTTCAATCGGGCATACTAAGTTTGATACGATTGTCTTTATTTTGTATGCATGATGCAATCGAGTGCATGGGCTTAGTAAGTACGATGAAAGGTCCCCTAATTGGAGGGGTTAAAATCCTTTACCACGATGCTTTGCCGCGCCGGTTGATGTGTGTTCGGTTGAATACAAGATACGTTCAATCGGGCATACTACGTTTAATATTATTGCTTTTAATTCTTTGTATACATGATTCAATCGAGCGCATGGGCTTAGTATGTGCGATGTGAGATCCCCTATGGGGAGGGGTTAAACCCCTTTACCACGATACTTTGCCGCGCCGGTTGATGTGTGTTCGGTTGAATGCAAGATACGTTTGATCGGACATACTGAGCTTGACATTGTCATCTTTATTCTTTGTGTTGCATGCATCAGGTCCGATTCCGTTCGAACTCGTTCTCGGACGCTACACGAACGCGAACCTTCTGTTTACCATTCGAATGCGTTCTCGAACGCTACGCGAACGCACACGCACTTTCTTAGTCTCATAATGCATCAGGTCTGGCTCCGTTCGAACGCGTTCTCGAACGCTACACGAATGCGAACCTTCTGTTTACCGTTCGAACGCGTTCTCGAACGCTACGTGAATGCACACACACTTTCTTAGTCTTATCATGCATCAGGTCTGGTTCCGTTCGAACGCGTTATCAAACGCCATACGAACGCGAACCTTCTGTTTACCGTTCGAACGCGTTTACGAACGCTACACGAACGCGAACACACTGAACTGAGACATATTCATCACACGCCATGTATAATTGTTTCTTAGGTGATTTTTTATGAAACCCCATATAGTCATTCTTATCTTTGTGCACATCGTAATGAAAAGCATGTTTATTCCATTGGTTGCGTCATCTGCCTTAGTCTTGATTTAACGTATTACGATTCATATACCTATGTCATGATGACTTTAGGAGTATTATTTCTTGTGGTTTATCGGATGGAAACCCAGACATAAATTCCGTAGCCGATTCCGAATGGACGGTAGTGTGGTCTGTACTTGGGATACAATTCCACGTATCACTTGGAAAAGTGCTCACATGTATGCTTGTATGGTTAGTATGTATGCTTGTGTTTTCCGTGAACATGATATGCTAAATGAAATTGTATGTTCGTTGTTACTTTGAGGTATTTTCAAGCATGCAATCTTAGATGTGAAATGTATGTGTAAGTTTCATTTTGTACATGTGAATTTAGAAGCATGATACTCTTGGAAATAAGTGCTACTTAAGCCTAATTAAATTATTACATAAATCCTTTCATCACAAGTGGCATGAGTAAGGGACCATTCCGAACCCAACGGTTTGAGGTCTTCCCTTGCGAGGGGTGAGTGCGGCCTTAAATCTCATTTTCCCGGTTCACACCGGGTGGCGACTCCATTATTCTCCGGTTTAGTCCCCCGTGGCTACTCCGTACTCCCGACCGGGCCGCGAGCCTGGGACAGCATGCGTCGCCCAGATTCCTGTGTTCCCACACACTAGTATCTTCCAAAGGATGATTGTTAGCAAAATAATAAATCGTAAAATGTCAAAAAGGGGGTCTGGATCCTATCTGTGAAAATAAAACACAATTATTAGGAAAAGACAAAGAGATATAATATTTACAAGAAAGTAACAGCTTGATTGACGTCTATGCATCATGGACAAGCTTCTCATCCAATTTTCTTATAAATTGGCAAACATGGTCTTTTTGAGTCAGATTCCCGAGACTTAACTGTTGTCTTTCTTTTTGGAATTGTGTATATAACACGTGAATTTCGTGATACACATATCCACTCGGATGCGTCTCAAGAGTTTTAGATATGTCATCCAAAGACTCCTTACTCAAGCCATCCCTAATGAAATTAATCTTATCTTCACGGTTATCAGACACCATTCCTAAAGAACGACAATGAGTATCACAAAACATACGAGCACATTTATAGCATACACACATTCTTTTAGCTCTTCTCTTTTTAGCATATGTGCTCCTTCATAAACCAGACAGATGTGAAATAAAAGAGTCAGAGGACTCACCTGCCAATCGGACCCATACTTCAATAATCCAACGAATGTCAGTTGGAATACCTTTGATCATCAGTAGTCTCATTCGTTCCAAGCGAGCTTTGTAGACTTTCATCAGAGATTTTTGAGGGAGAGAAGGAAATTGCTTGTGAAGATTTGCGAGAGCTTCTTCCATCGTGAAATGACTTTACCTGTAAAAATTAAACACACAAAAATAAAACACATCAGATCATAATATATACATAAATTGCATGGGTTGCCTCACTGCGAGCGCTAAGTTTAACGTCATCAGCTAGACGTGACTTCTCGAACGTTAGGCTGGATCTGATAGTGTGACACTTTCTTTTTATCGCTCAAATGATTCTCCCCAGTAGTGCTTGACACACTGACTGTTAACCTTGAATGTTTCGTTGGTGTTGGGATCCAGTAACTCAACAGCTCTATATGGTAAAACCTGAGTGATCACAAATGGACCTGACCACATTGATTTCAACTTTCTAGGGAAAAGTTTCAACCGTGAATTGTATAACAACAAATGCTGCCTTGGTTCCAATTATCTGCTCACTATTTTTCGGTCATGCCATTTCTTGGTCTTTTCTTTGTATAATCTGGCATTCTCATAAGCTTGTAGATGAAACTCCTCTAATTTGTTGAGTTGGTGAAGTCGTTTATCTCCTGCAGCTTATGGATCAAGATTCAACTTCTTCAATGCCCAGTACGCATTGTGTTCAAGCTCAACTGGCAGATGGCATGCTTTCCCAAACACTATTCGATATGGGGACATACCAATGGGTGTCTTGTAAGCTGTTCGGTAGGCCCATAATGCGTCATCCAGTTTTGTAGACCATTCCCTCCTTATTGATCCAACGGTTCTCTCCAAGATTCTTTTGATTTCCCTATTTGAAACTTCAACATGTCCATTTGATTTTGGATGGTAAGCAGTGAAAACTTTATGAGTAACTACCTATTTGGATATGAGTGCATCAAAGTATATGTTGCAGAAATGTGTGCCACCATCACTGATAATTGCACGAGGTGTTCTGAACCGAGTGAAAATATTCTTTTTAAGGAACTTGATCACTACTTTTGAATCATTGGATGGTAGTGCAATTGCTTCAACCTATTTGGAGACGTAGTCTACAACAACCAGTATGTACAGGTTTTCGAATGATGGAACAAAGGGTCCCATAAAATCAATACCCCACACATCAAATATCTCCACTTCCATAATGTTTTGCAGAGGTTCTTCATTTCTCCTTGAAATATTTCATGTTCTCTGGCACCTGTCACATTGAAGAGAAAACAAGTAAGCATCTTTAAAAAGAGTGGGCCAGAACAAACCTGATTGTAGGACTTTGGCTGCAGTTTTATTTTCGCTGAAGTGTTCGCCATATGGTGATGAAAGACAATGTTGCAAAACACTGTTAACCTTCTCTTGTGGAACACACCGTCTCAATAGTTGATCAGTACAGCGTTTGAACATGTACGGCTCATCCCAGACATAGTGCTTGACTTCTTTGAAAAACTTCTTCTTTTGCTGAGTTGTCCATTCCAACGGCCATTTTCCTAATACAATGAAGTTGACATAGTCAGCATACCAAGGGACATCCTGTTGTTTCATGGCAAACAATTGTTCATTTGGAAAAGTTTATTTGATTGACAGTTCTTTGCCAGCTGTTTCTCCATTCTCGAGCCTCGATAAGTGATATGCCTCTTGATTTTCTATCCATTTCCTGTCTCGAATCTCCACGTCAAATTCTTGCAGAAGAAGTATCCAACGGATCAATCTGGGTTTGGCATCTTTCTTCACGATTAGATATTTGATTGCTGAATGATCTGTGTAGACCATTACTTTGGGATCCAGCAGATAAGAGCGAAATTTGTCAAAAGCGAACACAACTGCAAGCGACTCCTTTTTAGTGGTGGTGTAGTTGAGTTGAGCTTCATTCAAAGTTCTGCTGGAATAATAAATGGTGTGGAAAATCTTTGCTTTGCGTTGTCCCAAAACTGCACCTACAGCAAAATCACTAGCATCGCACATCACCTCGAATGGAAGGGTCCAGTCTGGTGCTACAATGATGGGAGCAGAAACCAGCTTCTGTTTTAAGATCTCAAAAGCTTCATGGCATTTTTTAGTGAATTTGAAAGGCACATCCTTCTCCAGAAGATTGCAAAGAGGTTTTGTAATTTTGGAAAAGTCTTTGATAAATCTCCTGTAAAAACCACCATGTCCAAGAAAGCTCCGAATCCCTTTGACTGATGTCGGCGGAGGTAATTTTTCAATTGTTTCAATCTTTGCTTTGTCTACCTCGATTCATTTTTGTGAGATCCGATGTCCCAGAACAATGCCTTCATGCACCATGAAGTGGCATTTCTCCCAGTTGAGTACCAGATTGGTATCTTCGCACCTTTGTAACACTTGTTCCAGATTTTGCAAGCAGTGGTCAAAAGAGTCTCCAAACACAGATAAATCATCCATAAAAACCTCCATACTCTGTTCCAGCATATTTGAGAAAATGGCCATCATGAAACGCTGAAATGTGGCAGGGGCATTACATAGTCCAAATGGCATCATGCGGAAAGTAAAAGTACCATACGGACATGTAAATTTGGTTTTCTCCTGATCTTCCGGGGCGATAGCAATCTGATTGTAACCTGAATATCCATCCAGAAAGCAATAGAACTCATGTCCCGCCAGTCTGTCCAGTATTTGATCAATGAATGGTCCTTTCTCGTGGCTTTGTTCAGATTTTGGTAATCCATGCATACTCTCTATCCAGTTACCGTTCTTGTAGGAATCAAATTGTTATTTTCATTTGGACTACAATGATTCCTTCTTTCTTTGCCACACATTGCATATGACTCACCCAAGTGCTATCTGAGATGGGGTAGATGATACCAGCATCCAACCATTTGATGATTTCTTTCTTTACGACTTCCTTCATGATTGGATTGAGTCTCCGTTGATGCTCCACTGTGGATTTGTATTCATCGTTCATCAGAATCTTGTGAATGCAAAATGATGGACTAATGCCTCGAATGTCTACTATAGTCCGGCCAATGGCTCTCTTGTGTTCTCGTAACACTCTCAGTAACTTTTTTCCCTGCTCCAATGTTAGTGAAGAAGAAATAATAACATGTAATTCAGAAGAGTTTCCAAGAAATGCATACCTGAGATGGCTCGGAAGTAACTTCAGCTCCAACTGTGGTGGTTCTTCAATCGAATGCTTGATTCGATCTTTCTTTGGCAGTTCCAGGCTTTCCATTTGTGGTGTCGCTTTGAAACGAAACGGCTTGTCAAGATAGTTGATACATTCCAGAATTTCAGCATCGAGCTCGCTGTCAGTCATGTTGGTGATGCAAGCTTCAAGTTTGTCCGTGGGAGTTGTATCAGTATCCTGAACGATACTTTCAACAACATCAATCCTGAAACATTCTTCCTCCTTTTCATCACTTGGAAATTTCATGGCTTTGAAAACATTGAAGGTAACTTCTTGGTCATGCACTTTCATGGTTAGTTCTCTTTTTTGCACATCTATCACAGTTCTACCTGTAGCCAGAAATGGTCTTCCAAGGATGATATATACATATTTGTCTTCTTCCATGTCAAGGATAATGAAATCTGTTGGGAGAATAAGTTTGTTGACTTTGACCAGCACATCTTCAACAACACCTCTTGGAAATGTAAGCGTTCGATCAGCAAGTTGCAGAGAGACTGAGGTAGGCATTGCTTCTCCAATTTGCAGTTTCCTGTAATTAGAAAAAGACATCAAATTAACACTTGCACCTAAGTCACATAAAGCCTTACCGATATAATTTTCTCCAATGGTGCATAGGACAGTGAAATTGCCAGGATCTTTCAACTTCGGGGGAAGTTTCCTCTGAATGATGACATTGCACTCTTCCGTCAATGCTACTGTCTCGTAATCTCCCAATCTCCGTTTTTGTGAAAGAATGTCTTTCATGAATTTGAGGTAGCTGGGCATTTCTTCTAAGGCTTCTGCGAATGGAATGTTGATATGCAGCTTTTTGAACACCTCCAGGAATCGAGCAAATTGCTTGTCCAGCTTGTTTTTCTGAAGTCGCTATGGAAAAGGTGGAGGTGGAGTGATTTGATATTTTTCCTTTGATTCTTTTTCCTCCATCTGTGGAAATGCATCTTTTGGAAATTCTTCAATGGATGCCTTTATTCCAACATCTTTGTTGATCTCAGTACCACTTTTCAAAGTAATGGCTTGACATTGCTCATTCCCTCGGTTCCTTGGATTTGATTCTGTGTTGCTGGGAAGATTTCCTGGCGGTCTGTAACTCTGAGCATTAGCTAGTTGTCCAATTTGATTCTCCAGTGCTTTGATGGAAGCAGATTGGCTCTGAAACATAGCATCATACTTTTTTAACTGAGCCATCACTTATGCTATTCCTGGTTCATTCGCCTGCTCCTGTCCCTTGTTTTGTTGCTGTTGGAATCCAGGTGGTGGTTAATTCTTTTGCCCGGAATTATTGCTCAATGAGAAATTTGGATGATTCCTCCACCTTGGGTTGTAGGTGTTGGAATATGGATTGTTCCAATGTCTGTTGAAATTGTTGATAAAATTCACCGTTTCTTCAAGTTGGTTTGGTTCTGGTGCTCCTCCATATGGTGAACTTATGAATCCAGTGGTAAGAGTTTCCATGAATTTTCATATCTGATCCAGCTTGGCATTGACTGCTGTATTGGCTCCAACTTCATAAATTCATGCAATTCATTGGATTATGCTCATTTCTGTTGGCCACAAGGAATTGTTGTTGGCCATTTCTTCGATTAGGTCCCAGGCTTGATCTTCTTCTTTTGCCATCAAAGCTCCCCCAGCAGCAGCATCAATTGTGGTTCTCATCAGTCCAGAAAGTCCATTATAGAAGGTTTGGACTTGAAGCCATTTTGGAATCTCATGGTGAGGACATTTCCGGAGCAAATCTTTGTACCTTTCCCAAGCTTCGTAGAGAGTTTCCGAGTCTTGTTGCACAAAGGATGTGATGTCATTCCTCAGCTTTCCAGTTCTTGCTGGTGGAAAGTACTCTGCAAGAAATTTGGTGGCTAAAGTGTTCTAAGTTGTGATGGAACCTACTAGTAGTGAATGTAGCCAAGCTTTAACTTTGTCTTTCAAGGAGTATGGAAAAACCCGCAGTCTCATTGCTTCTTCAGCTTCTCGGTTGTAATTGAAAGTGCTGCAAACTTCCAGGCAGTTGCTGATGTGGGTATTAGGATCTTCAGTTGCTTTCCCCCGAAACTGCACTGACTGCTGAATCATCTGAATGCATGTTTTGATGTCACACGCATTTGCTGGTAAAAGAGGAAGTACAATACAGGAAATGAAGCCGTCGACCACCGGAATGGTTCTGTCTCGAATGGGTATTGGTGGTGCAACTTCCAAAGGTTCAGGTTCCATGTTGACTAAAGCTTCTTGGCCTTATCGCTTTTCCCTTCTCAACTGTCTGATGGTTCTTTCAATTTATGGGTCAAGCGGTCGGAGTTCAAAGCTTATGGTTCGTCTCATGTAGTTTCTGAGAACCTGAAACACAAGAAAACAAAAATAATAAGTAAAAAGAAATTAGATACAAGTAAAGGTATCTAACCTCAAAACTAATAGTGAAAGATAAATAAGTCCCCGGCAACGGTGCCAAAAACTTGACCGGTGCTTTCACACGTGTATAACGCAAGCGCACGTATCTTTCAAGTAGTATAAAAAGTATCGATCCCACGAGGACTTAATACCTAATCTATTAATTATATGAGGTCAAATGATTACTAGTATCTAACAGGTTGATTGATTGATTTGAAATGGTGATGATTTTAAACTTAAAAAAATATGTAAATAAAATTGCTAAAAATTAAATTAAATGAAATTCAATATTAAGAAACTATCCAGGGTTATGAATCTTTCCAATATCTTTTAAAAGATGAAATGGTTATTTCATGTTTGTGAAATATATCTGTAGGCACTGCATTTTTACATGTAAGTCCCTATGATGAGTCTCATTTGGAGACACTACCTTTTAAGTCACGGAAGTCGCGGGAAACAGACGTCGGAAGGGGAAATTCAGAATAAGTATGTCATCAGATTCATTTCACAAGTTCACTGTTTTTGTTCGTGCTGCGTTCGTGACCACGTTCGAATGTCAGGCAGATTGCGGGTGTTCGTGTAGCGTTCGAATAGGCGTTCGAACGGTGTCGGTATTTCTAGTTTTGCTGCTAGCCTCACACCCAAGCCCAATTAGTCCACCAAAGCCATAAAACACATCCAAATTAATAAAACACATATTTAACACATGGGGAATTAAATAAAATCTAAAAATCATATACCAAATTAAAATAAATATCAAATAAAATCATGCCTAATTAAAATCAATCAAGATTATTATATTCCTAACTAAACAAATATCATTCCTAAACCAAACAAATTAAATATATTAACTTCCTTACAAACCAAATTTTGTCCCCCAATCAATTTTAGGCTTTCCTTGCATGACACTAAATCAAATCCTCATTTAATGCACCAAATCCCTTCCTTGTCAAGCAAGGATTCACCCATCCCCTTTGTCTATAAAAGAGACCCAAAACCAAGACACTCCCCACTCACTCATTGACGCCCAATATAAAAAAAACAACAAGAAGCAACTCTCTTCTCCTCTCTCTAGCATTCACGCCTAACCCTAAGCTAAAAACAGTCCCCATTGCCGAGAATATCAAGCCAAAAACAATAGCCTAAACACCTTAAAACAGCCCCCAAATCACCTAAAACAGTGACTAAAAAAAACTGCACTTTTAATCCCTAAAACAGTAACTAAAAAACTGCCCCTTAAGCCCTTTAACCACAAAAACAATAGCCTAAAATACCAAAAACAGTGACCGAAATACATCAGCAAAATAGCAGCGGAACGGAGGGAAAATAGCAGCCCGAACTGCGAAGCAGCGAAGGGAAATATTGAACCACTGAACCGGAGGAGTTGCGGAGCATCCACCCTTCCGATGACCGCGTAGGGTACTTCCGAGAGTCGACATAAAAGGTTAGACCTGAGGGCACTCTTTGTATTTATTTTTATTCATCTTTTAATAGTTTTAGTTATTTATTTCGTATGAGAGTCGTTCATGGATGCATGTTGTGGCTTTGAATAAAATGGAAAATGTGTCGCCTCTTGTGGTATATAGGATGGAAACACAGACATAAATTCCGTAGCCGAATCCGAATGGACGGTAGTGCGGTCTGTACTTGGGATACAACTCCACGTACCACTTGAGCAAACGGCACATATTTTGTTTTTTGTTGTTTGATTCATTTATTATCCGTTATTTAAATTTTGCATGTTATTTGTTTGTGTAATGATGAGATAAAGCGTATGGGCTTAGTAAGTTGGATTAAAGGTCCTCCGTTTCGAGGGGTTAAAATCCTTTACCACGATGATTTGTCGCGCCGGATGACGTATATTCGGTTGAATGCAAGATGTGTTCAATCGGGTATACAAAGTCCGATATCGTTATCTTTATTTTTATATGCATTATGTCATTAGCGAATGGGCTTAGTAAGTTGGATTAAAGGTCCTCCGTTTCAAGGGGTTAAAATCCCTTACCACGATGCTTCGCCGCGCCAGATGACGTATCTTCGGTTGAATGTAAGATGTGTTCAATCAGGTATACAAAGTTCGATATCGTTATCTTTATTTTTATTTGCATTATGTCATTAGCGCATGGGCTTAGTAAGTTGGATTAAAGGTCCTCTGTTTCGAGGGGTTAAAATCCTTTACCACGATGATTTGCCGCGCCGGATGACGTATATTTGGTTGAATACAAGATGTGTTCAATCGGGTATACAAAGTCTGATATCGTTATCTTTATTTTTATATGCATTATGTCATTAGCGCATGGGCTTAGTAAGTTGGATTAAAGGTCCTCCATTTCGAGGGGTTAAAATCCTTTACCACGATGCTTCGCCGTGCCAGATGACATATCTTCGGTTGAATGTAAGATGTGTTCAATCGGGTATACAAAATCCGATATCGTTGTCTTTATTTTTATATGCATTATGTCATTAGCGCATGGGCTTAGTAAGTTGGATTAAAGGTCCTCCGTTTCGAGGGGTTAAAATCCTTTACCACGATGCTTCACTGAACCGGATGACGTATATTCGGTTGAATGTAAGATGTGTTCAATCGAGCATACAAAGTTCGATATTGTTGTCTTTGTTTTTATGTACATTATGTTATTAGCGCATGGGCTTAGTAAGTTGGATTAAAGGTCTTCTATGTCGAGGGGTTAAAATGCTTTACCACGATGCTTTTCCTCGCCTTGTAGCTCGTTATTATTTATTAGGTGTCATCTATTCATCCGTTAACGTATGCGTCATGTTGTTAACTGCCTTTTTTAAGGTCACTGCTGTAACCCCGTTTGAATGCGTTTCAGAACGCCGCACGAACGCATGTTTTCTGTCTCAGTTCATTCGAACGCGTTTACGAACGCTATATGAACGCGGATCTTCTGTTTATCGTTCGAACACATTTACTAAAACTACGCGAACACGCACGTATTTCCTTTATTTTATTCATGCATCAGGTCTGGTCCCGTTCGAACGCTTTCTCAAACGCTATACGAACGCGAACCTTCTGTTAACCGTTCGAACGCGTTTACGAACGCTACTCGAACGCGAATGTGTTTTGTTTCATCAGGTCTTGCCCCGTTCGAACGTGTTCACAAATGCTATACGAACGCAAACCTACTGTTTACCGTTCGAACGTGTTTTCAAACGCTACACGAACGCGCATACACCGTACTGAGTCCATTTCATCACATGTCATGCATAATTTTTTCTTAGGTGATTTCTCTTGTATCATGTAATCAATCATACTATTTGTATCCCTGCATTTATCTATTTGATGTGTTTCATGAGATGGTATTCAAGCATGATTAGGCCATTATTAAGCATAATTTAGCTTATTTAGTTGTTCATTTTCAAGCATGATTAGGCCGTTCTTAAGCATGATTCAGCTTATTTAGTTGTTCATTTTCAAGCATGATTAGGCCGTTCTTAAGCATTATTTAGCTTATTTAGTTGTTAATTTTCAAGCATGATTAGTCATTTATTTTGCGTTTGGAATTTGCATTATGTTTAGGTTGTTCTTTGTTTTCCGCATTATATGATCGAAGTATGTTCATGAGATTGCCGTGTGCTATTGCATGTTCTCCGTTATTCCAATTTGCTTTCATGCGTGATTGTACAATTATTATCTACTGGCATGCCTATGATCGAATGTAATGTGCTTATGACATTGTATGCTAGCCGTATTTATCATTATGTATGCAAATCCGGACATAGGTTATATGCAAACTTAGATATGAGCCTTGTACTTATGCATGCGAACTTAGGAGTAAATTATCCTTGTAAATAAATGTTGCTTAGGCTTGGTTGAATTATTGCACAAATCATTTTATTACAAGTGGCATAAGTAAGGGACCATTCCGAACCCAATGGTTTGAGGTCTTCCCTTACGAGGGGTGAGTGCAGCTTTAAATCTTTATCCCGGTTCTCACCGGGTGGCGACTCCATCATTCTCCGGTTTAGTCCCCCGCGGGCTACTCCCTACTCCCAACCGGGCCGCGAGCCTGGAACATCATGCGTCGTCCAACATCTGTGTCCCACAGTCTGGCGACTCCACTGGGGATAGAGAATCAGCCCCGAAATAATGTCTTGTAATATTATGATTTGTCCTCTAATTAACCGTGTCTACTGTGGGTTAAATGGGGTTTAACCAAAGGCACTTTTAAGGCTGGGTAATGGTTTGGTGTCTTCCTTCATTCACTACCTTTCTATAAGGAAAAGCTGTGAAGGCACCTAGATAATCATTTACTTGTAGCCTATTGTGATGGACTAATTTGGAGGACTCGTTGTTTATTCTTGTCACCAAGCGATAAGAGCCTAAGAGGCTTGGGTACTTAAGAGAGCCTCGCTCCACCCTCCCTCTGGGGAATCTACAATGGGAAATCCATCTGATAGTCAGTCACACACCATAACTCGTTGGCACGTACCGTAAGGTATAAAAAAGGTACGCTCACTTGGTCGCTCGAACCCTTGAGTGGGGAGACCTAGTTGTGGGCAATCCTTCGCCAGCGAGAGTCTTTGTCTACACTACCGCAAACCCACACATAGACCGGAGTTGTATGGCCTATAGTAACTATTTCCTTGTGCTTGTGGACCATCCTCATTTGGATGCAGTTGGACTTCTTGTCAGAATTGCGAACTTGTTGGGCCATTTAAACTGGGACGAGTTCATACCCTATGACAATTGGGCCAAACGCTTCTGAAATGTTGAGGGGCCACTCTGTAGAAACTATCTCTGTATGCTTGTATTTGGGAACATTGTCGTTTGGATCCATGCGGACCTTTTGTCATGAGGTATGGGCCTGTTGGGCCATTTAAACTGGGACAAGAACGTATCTTATGATGATTGGGCCAAAAGCTTCTAAAACGCCAATGGGCCATTATATGTTTAGGAACATTATCATTTGGATACGGTTGGACTTCTTGCCATGAGATGTGAACTTGTTGGGCCATTTAAACTGGGACGAGTTCACTCCTATGACAGCTAGCCCAAAAGCTTCTATAATGATGATGGGCCGATTTGTGTGAAAATCTTAATGAGTTGATATATTCCTTGTATCGCATGCATCTCATTCATCTCATACATACATATATCCTGTTAACACCCTCTATGTCTATAAAAGACATCATAGATTCCTGTTGGGTTAGGAAAGAGGGAAGACTCACTAAAAGACCGGTAACAGATATGAGTACATCCGATAACGAGGTATCCCGGATAGATCAGTTGGAAAACGGTCTCGCCAAAATTATTGAACAGTTGCAAGCCTTGACTACTGATGTGGCTGGTATGGCTGTACCCCGTGCTGGGGGAAATTCTGAGAATGTGAGGCATGAGGAGCCTCCGAGTGGGTTGGGGGATGATATCCTCGTTTTTGATGACGACATGGCAGAGTATGCAACAGGCAGAGTGATTGGGTCTCAGGCAGAATTTCAGAAGCTTCGGGATCAGGTTGAAACAGTTACCCGTAAAATGAGGGGTAAACATGAAGAGTTGTTAGATTATGAGGCAATGACCTTCGAAGAACAGTTGCCATCTCAGTTCAAAATGTCGGATATGGCTAAGTTCAATGGGAATGGGGATCCGAGGGTCCATCTCCATCAGTATGTTTCAGTTATGAGTTCAGTGGGTTTATCCAAGCGTCAAGTGCAAAAAATGTTTGGGATGTCACTTGAGGGAGCGCCGGTAGTTTGGTATCACAGCCTTGAGAAGAAGATTATGGAAGATTGGAGAGAACTGGCTGATGTTTTCTGAAGCAATATGTTACATATCTGGAAATTGATTTGTCACTCTGTGATTTGGAGAACACTAAGCAGAAGCCGGAGGAAACCTTCAAGGAGTATATGGATCGCTGGAGGAGCCAACTTCTGAAAATGCAGAGTCGGCCCTCTGAGATGGACCAGATTAAAATGATCATCAAGGGCACCAAGCCCTCGATTTATGGCAAGCTGAGGAGGATGACCTCCATGATTGCTGATTTTCGACAGTTGAGAGAAACTGTCATGGATATTGATGAAGAAGAGGGAGAGAACATGAAGTTTTATGGCCTAAGTAGCAGGCCTATTGGGGGAACATCAGGTACTAAACCTGTTTCTGCGGAGATTGCTACCATCCAGAATCAGAGATTCTCCAACTTAGGGAGACCCTTTGTCTAAAGTGCTGGAGAAATTAAAAAGACAAGGACTTCTGAAACCCTTGGAGACCAATCCACTTCCCAACCCTCCACCACCACATCTCAACCTGAGCCAATACTGTCACTTCCACCAACAGAAAGGCCACGACACTGACAATTGTGCCGGCCTCTGCCATGAAATCCAGGACCTTTTAGACTCCAAAAAGATACCCGACCCTGAAACAGAACGCCCCAACACACACCAAAATCCCCTACCGAATTACCACTCTATCCCCCCACCGACCTATATGATAAACTCTGGCCTACCCGAAAGCCTTGTCCTCAAATCCTTTGACCACCAAGCCTATTGCCTTGGAATTTGGGATAGTAACAGTGAATATGAGACAGAATGGGGGCAGAATTTCTGGGAAGACTTCTCCAGTAGTGATGAAGAAGAAGTAAGGGGGATGACAGGCAGTGGGCATTTCTACAATGATATGACTGATAAGGGTAAATGAGTGTTATCAGAGGGTAGAGAAGTGACTGAGAATACAGAAAATGCTGAGGGAGATGTAGTGCTGCAGCAGTTGAGGAAAACCCGAGCACAAGTGAGTATCTGGGATTTGTTGTGTGCATCTCAGGATCACAGGCGGACCATGGTTGAGGCCTTAAGCAAGATAGTGGTGACGAAAGATGCCAACCCCGCAATGTTTGTTGGGTCGGTGCAAAAGGAGGTTGTGCAGGCAATCACTTTTTCCGAGGAAGAACTCCCAGCTGAGGGGAGAAATCATAATAGACCTTTGTTTATCAGAGCTGAAGTGAGGGGTAAGAGGACCTCTTGTGTGATGGTTGATGACGGGTCATCCATTAATGTGTGCCCGTTGAAGATTTTGGCCAAGCTGGGTATAAAGACAACAAATCTGGATCCCTCTAGTTTGACTATCAAGGCTTATGATGACAGTAAGCGAGGAGTTGAGGGTACGTTTGTAGCAGCGGTCAAGGTTGGTCCTATTGAGGACGAAGTTGATTTCACAGTGTTGGATATCCCATCTACTTTTGCCTTGTTGTTGGGAAGTCCTTGGTTTCATAAGCTTGGGGGTGTGCCCTCCACTCTGCATCAGATGATTAAGTTTCCGTATGGGGGAGAAATTGTCACCATCCGAACTGAGGTAGACAATGTTGTGGATGCTTTAGAAATACAACCTTTCACGAGGTTCCAAGTGTCGGCAACTTTTGAGGAATGGGTTGATCCTAAGGTAGCTATGATCATGGGAAAATTGAAGTTCGAGCCGGGTGAGGGTTCAAAACTGCCAGACTTTAGAGGACAGACTACTCGGAGGGGTTTGGGGTACAAATCTGTTGAAGAAAAGCCGAAGGTTAAAAAGAAATGGCTGAAATTGATGGATTGCTTTGTGAAGGATTCGGGGTATCAAGGTGAGCCCGAACCAATAGAAGTTAATGGGATTGTGGTGCCTGGATTTGAGATCTTCCAGGATATGTTAGGTGAGAAGCCGCTGACCGAAGAACTATGGAGGAAGAGAATTGGGAAGAAGAATTGATGAAGTTGGAGAGCCTGACTCTCGAAGAAGATAAGAAGTCTGAGAAGAACCTGGTTGCGGAGGATGAAGTGTCTGCCGATGATGAAGACATTTATCTTCCTGATTTATTTGAGTGTACTCTCGCATTTATTAGCAATAAAGACAATCATTTTGCTTATTTGCCCGAGTCTTTTTCCTCAACTTGCATGACTTGAGTATATTTGATATCAGCTCCACCAGAACGAATGCATTTAACTTGGGCACGCCTGAGAACGCAAAGGAAATTCTGATTGCAAGTGAATTTACCATTGAAAAGCAGGAGAAATTAGAAGAAGTATTGCTCATATATGATAAAGTATTTGCTTGGTCCTATGAGGACATGCCTGGGGTAGACAGAAATATTGCCCAGCACACAATACCAACTTATCCGAATATGAGGCCAGTGAAACAGAAACTTCGACAGATGAGACCTGAATGGGCCGAGAAGGTCAGAGAAGAGGTTAAGAAACAGATAGATGTGGGGTTCCTGGAAGTAGTGAAGTATCATGAGTGGTTGGCAAACATTGTGCCGGTACCAAAGAAAGACGGGAAATTCAGAATGTGTGTGGATTACAGAGATCTCAACAAGGCTTGTCCGAAAGATGATTTCCCCTACCTCATATTGATGTACTAGTTGATAGTGCAGCTTTATCTGCCATGTATTCATTTGCAGATGGGTTTTCAGGGTATAATCAGGTTCTTATGGCTGAGGAAGACATGCACAAAACTGCCTTCGTCACAGAGTGGGGTACTTATTGTTACAAGGTAATGCCGTTTGGGCTCAAGAACGCAGGAGCTACTTATCAGCGAATGGCCACTATATTGTTCCACGGTCTGATGCACAAAGAGATTGAAATGAATGTGGATGACATGATGGTGAAATCAGAGACAAGAATCGGGCACATAAAAGCACTGGAGAAGTTCCTTCAGAGGGTCGATATGTACAACCTGTGGTTGAATCCTAAGAAGTGTGTGTTTGGAGTGACATCTGGAAAATTACTGGGACATACAGTGGGAATGGGAGGAATAGAAGTAGATTCTGAGAAAATCAAGGCAATTACTGAGATGCCGGCACCGAAGAAAGAGAAAGAGGTTAGAACATTCATGGGAAAAATTCAGTATATCAGTCGGTTCATCCCCAAGTTGACATTAGTGTGTGAGCCTATTTTCAAACTGTTAAGAAAGGACCAGCCAGTGAAATGGAATGAGCAGTGTCAGTCAGCTTTTGACAAGATCAGGGAATATTTGGTGAAGCCTCCTATTTTGAAACCTCAGAGACCGGGCAGACCCTTAGTACTGTATTTGGCTATAGAATCAGAAGCACTGAGGGCAATGATGGTACAGGCAGATGAGATCGGGGTAGAGCATGCAGTCTACTATCTCAGTAAGAAGATGCTCCCATATGAGGCTCGTTATCAAGAGGTAGAGAAGATCTGTCTAGCAGTGGTATGGGCTTCCAGAAAATTGCGGCATTACTTCATGTCCTACAAGATCCAGGTAGTGGCAAAAGAAAATCCCTTGAAATATCTGCATTCGGTGCCTTCGCTGGTAGGGAAGTTAGGCAGATGGTTGGTATTGCTGACAGAGTTTGACATTGAGTACCTCACGTCCAAAGTAATCAAAGGGCGAGCAGTGGCGGAGTTTCTGGCATTACAACCTATTGAAGGGGATCAATATAAGTTTGAATTCCCAGATGAAGAGATCCAAGCAATAGCAGTTCAAGGGTGGAGGATGTATTTCGACGGAGCAGTGAATTACAAGGGAGCCGGAATTGGGATCGTGATAGTAACCCCTGAAGGAGAGACTTTGCCCTTGGCCAAGAGGTTGACGTTCGGGGTAACTAACAACATGGCCGAGTATGAAGCATGTGCTTTTGGTTTGACTGCACTGATAGCCTTGAAGGCTGAGAGCGTGGAGGTCTACGGAGATTCGATGCTGGTGATCTGACAGATGCAGGGAGAATGGGAATTGAAAGAAGAACGGTTGAAACCTTACCTTTTTCACCTCATAAAGTTGGCACAGGTTATCCCCGATTGTAAGTTTCAGCACTTGCCGCGAGAAGAGAATCAGATAGCGGATGCATTAGCTATACTTGTAGCAACTTGGGAAAATCCAGAGAAGTTAGTAATGAGACCGTTGGTACTGACAACAGCAAATAGACCCGTTTATAAGATAGAAAGAGTCATGGAAGTAGAGATCGACGATGGTAAACCTTGGTATCACGACATTCAAATGTATCTGGAACACGGGGAACTCCCGGAGGGAGCAGGCAAAAAAGACAGATTAGCCATTCAGAAATTAGCCTCCCAGTATGCGATTTTGAAAGGGGAACTGTACAAGAGGCAAACAAACGGTATTCAGTTGAAATGTTTGAGAAAAGAAGAGGCTCAGTAGGTAATGGAAGAAGTACACGCCGGGGTCTGTGGTCCGCACATGAACGGGTTGAATCTGTCCCGCAAGATAGTGAGACAAGGTTTTTACTGGTCGACCATGGAGACAGACTGAGCGAAGCTGGTAAAACATTGTCACGATTGTCAAGCATATGGTAATATGAATCATCTGCCTCACACAGAGTTACACGGGTTGTCAGAGCCTTGGCCTTTCCAGCATGGGGAATTGATATGATTGGAGAGATTCAACCAAATGCATCGAATGGACATCGCTTCATAGTAGTGGTAGTAGACTACTTCTCAAAGTGGGTGGAAGCCGAGTCATTCCGCAATGTTACAGCGAAACGGATGGCAAAGTTTATAGCTCGGAATCTCATGCCTTACCATGTGGTTACAGATAACGGAGTTCAATTTCAGGGGGAAACAAATGCAATGCTACAGAAATATAGGATAGGCCATCATAAGTCATCACCGTACAGGCCGCAGGAAAATGGGGCAGTTGAGGCAGCCAACAAGACAATAAAGATAATTTTGGCCAAGATGACAGAGAATTGCATGGATTGGGCCGATAAATTACCGTATGCTTTGTGGGGGTACAAAAAATCAGCAAGAACAGCGACGTGAGCCACACCTTACTCTTTGGTCTACGGAATGGAAGCAGTACTGCCAGTGGAGGTTGAGATACAGTCAATGAGTGTATTAGGTGAAACAGAGTTACTTGAGCAAGAATGGGCCGCACAGAGGTTTGAACAGTTAGCACTGCTGGATGAAAAGAGAATGAAGTCCTTGCATCACATGCAGATATATCAGAAGAGGTTGGCTCGGGCATTCAACAAGAAGGTGCGCCCTACTAAGATTAAAAATGGTGATTTGGTACTTAAGCAGTCAAGGCCGTCGATGACAGATCCGAGAGGAAAGTTTAGACCTAATTGGGAAGGACCTTACATAGTGCAGAAAGTAATGAGAAATGGGGCAGTGAGACTGTCAGACTTGGAAGGTAACGAGTTCACTGAGCCAATCAACGTGGACAGATTGAAGAAATATTTTGCCTGAGAAAGAGAAAACTTGGCAGAAGACCTAACCCGACGAGATAAGGAAACTCATGCATGCATGCATACACGTAACACATTTTGGCATTCGTTTTTATGTTTGTTTTGTATTCACAGGTTTTGAAGAAGAAAAGAGAAGGCGGTAAAGACAAGCCGATTAGAAGCATCAACATACCAGCAGTAGTTTTGGGATGCGTCCTAGGGGGCGAGGCCCACATCAATACTAGCAGCAGTCTTGGGGATGCGTCCCGAGGTTGAGGCCCACGTCAACACATATACCAGTTACAGTTATTGGGATGCTTCCCAGGATCGAGGTCCACTACATCATCAGTTTTGGGATGCGTCCCAGGGTCGAGGCCCACCTTTTATCAGCGGTATTGGGATGTGTCCCAGGGTCGAGGCCCCCGTTGTCGGTTGCAGCTATTGGGATGCATCCCAGGATCGAGGTCCACTGCATCATCAGTTTCGGGATGCGTCCCAGGGTCGATGCCCACCTTTTGTCAGTGGTATTAGGATGCGTCCCAGGGTCGAGGCCCCCGTTGTCGATTGCAGCTATGGGATGCGTCCCAGGATTGAGGTCCACTGCATCATCATTTTCGGGATGCGTCCCAGGGTCGAGGCCCACCTTTTGTCAGCGGTATCGGGATGCGTCCTAGGGTCGAGGCCCCCATTGTCGGTTGCAGCCATTGGGATGCGTCCCAGGATCGAGGTCCACTACATCATCAACTCAGTTCGAGACAGTAGGCAAGTCAGGTGGCAGTTGGCGAGCCAGATAAGTGAAAATGCATTGCATAACTTTGATATGATTGTCACTGTTACACATTACACAAGTCCCATCAAAGTGGGGGCGACTGTAGGCAGTGCATTTTTGCATGTAAGTCCCTATGATGAGTCTCATTTGGAGACACTACCTTTTAAGTCACGGAAGTCGCGGGAAACGGACGTCGGAATGGGAAATTCAGAATAAGTAAGTCATCAGATTCATTTCACAAGTTCATTGTTTTCGTTCGTGCTACATTCGTGACCACGTTCGAACGTCAGGCAGTTTGCGGGCGTTCGTGTAGCGTTCGAATAGGCGTTCGAACGGTGTCGGTATTTCTAGTTTTGCTACTAGCCTCACACCCAAGCCCAATTAGCCCACCAAAGCCCATAAAACACATCCAAATTAATAAAACACATATTTAACACATGGGGAATTAAATAAAATCTAAAAATCATATACCAAATTAAAATAAATATTAAATAAAATCATGCCTAATTAAAATCAATCAAGATTATTATATTCCTAATTAAACAAATATCATTCCTAAACCAAACAAATTAAATATATTAACTTCCTAACAAACAAAATTTTATCCCCCAATCAATCTTAGGCTTTCTTGCATGACACTAAATCAAATCATCCTTTAATGCACCAAATCGCTTCCTTGTCAAGCAAGGATTCACCCATCCCCTTTGTCTATAAAAGAGACCCAAAACCAAGACATTCCCCACTCACTCATTGACACCTAATACAAAAAAAAAACAACAAGAAGTAACTCTCTTCTCCTCTCTCTAGCATTCACGCCTAACCCTAAGCAAAAAATAGTCCCCATTGCCAAGAATATCAAGCCAAAAACAGTAGCCTAAACACCTTAAAAAGCCCCCAAATCACCAAAACAGTGACTAAAAAAAACTGCACTTTTAATCCCTAAAACAGTAACTAAAAAACTGCACATTAAGCCCTTTAACTATGCATGGCAATGGGCCGGGCTGGGCCCGGCTAAAAAAAATTTGCCCGGCTGGGGCCTCTGTCGGGTCGGGCTTGGGCCCGGGCCAAACCGGCCCGAATTGTAAAAAAAAAAAAAATACATCATACTCATACATTGCCATTGTTTCAATTAATCTCCCATTGAACAAGTCTAATAGTAAAATTCTTCTAACCAGTAATCAAAGAAAGTGCAAGGTGACAGTGATGAGAGTAGTCATGACAAAATTAAGAAACTTGGTAGTCATTTATAAGCATATTACATTAAACATAATCATGCAATTACGCAAGTATTGATTAGTATTAACTGAGTTATAATTAATTAATTATCTAACAAATTCCACACTCATTTGCTCTTCAAAATATCCAAATTTTAACCCATAATGCATAAATATATCTCTCAGTTATATTTATTATTGGATTCAAGTAATTGAAATATGCAAACAACTTGTACATTGTAATATTTACTATAGACAGTTTAGTACACAGACGGCAGACCCCTTCATTTTTAAAAAACTAATAATAATAATAATAAAATGCACAAAATGAACTAATGGGCCTAAGAGGCAACTCGGCAAGAGCAGTTGGCACTTGGCAGACTAGCAGTGAGTGTGTGTGAGTTTTAATATTTTTCAATTTTCATTTTTTTTTATTAATTCAAGCCCGGGTCGGGCCGGCCCGGGCTTAAATTGCCAAGCCCGGCCCGGACCCAAGCCCGAGCCGGGCTTGGTTTCTAGGGCCCGGCCCGTAATTTTTGTGTCCCGGGCGGGACCAAAACTCGGCCGGGCCGGGTTTGGGTTTTTCTGCCACCCTTACCTTTAACCACAAAAACAGTAGCCTAAAACACCAAAAACAGTGACCGAAATACAGCAGCAAAACAGTAGCGGAACGGAGGGAAAACAGCAGCCCGAACAGCGAAGCAGCGAACCGGAGGAGTTGCGGAGCATCCACCCTTCCGACGACCGCGTAGGGTACTTCCGAGAGGCGACATAAAAGGTTAGACCTGGGGGCACTCTTCGTATATATTTTTATTCATCTTTTAATCATTTTAGTTATTTATTTTGTATGAGAGTCGTTCATGGATGCATGTTGTGGCTTTGAATAAAATGGAAAATGTGTTGCCTCTTGTGGTATATAGGATGGAAACCCAGACATAAATTCTGTAGCCGAATCCGAATGGACGGTAGTGCGGTCTGTACTTGGGATACAACTCCACGTACCACTTGAGTAAATGGCGCATATTTTGTTTTATGTTGTTTGATTCGTTTATTATCTGTTATTTAATTCTGCATGTTATTTGTTTGTGTAATGATGAGATAAAGCGTATGGGCTTAGTAAGTTGGATTAAAGGTCCTCCGTTTCGAGGGGTTAAAATCCTTTACCACGATGCTTTGCCGCGCCGGATGACGTATATTCGGTTGAATGAAAGATGTGTTCAATCGGGTTTACAAAGTCCGATATCGTTATCTTTTTTTTATATGCATTATGTCATTAGCGAATGGGCTTAGTAAGTTGGATTAAAGGTCTTCTATGTCGAGGGGTTAAAATCCTTTACTACGATGCTTTTCCTCGCCTTGTAGCTTGTTATTATTTATTAGGTGTCATCTATTCATCCGTTCACGTATGCGTCATGTTGTTAATTGCCTTTTTTAAGGTCACTGATGTAACCCCGTTTGAACGCGTTTAGAACACCGCACGAACGCATGTTTTCTGTCTCAGTTCGTTCGAAAGCGTTTACGAACGTTATATGAACGTGAAACTTCTGTTTGTCGTTCGAACGCATTTACTAACGCTACGCGAACGCGCACATATTTCATTTGTTTTATTCATGCATCAGGTCCGGTCCCGTTCGAACGCGTTCTCAAACGCTATACGAACACGAACATTCTGTTAACCGTTCGAACGCATTTACGAACGCTACTCGAACGCGAATGTGTTTTGTTTCATCAGGTCTTGCCCCGTTCGAACACGTTCACAAACGCTATACGAACGCGAACCTACTGTTTACCGTTCGAACGCGTTTTCAAACGCTACACGAACGTGCATACACTGTACTGAGTCCATTTCATCACATGTCACGCAAAATTGTTTCTTAGGTGATTTCTCTTGTATCATGTAATCAATCATACTATTTGTATCCATGTATTTATCTATTTGATGTGTTTCATGAGATGATATTCAAGCATGATTAGGTCGTTCTTAAGCATGATTTAGCTTATTTAGTTGTTCATTTTCAAGCATGATTAGGCCATTCTTAAGCATGATTCAACTTATTTAATTGTTCATTTTCAAGCATGATTAGGCCGTTCTTAAGCATGATTTAGCTTATTTAGTTGTTCATTTTCAACATGATTAGTCATTTATTTTGCGTTTGGAATTTGCATTATGTTTAGGTTGTTCTTTGTTTTCCGCATTATATGATCGAAGTATGTTCATGAGATTGCATTGTGCTATTGCATGTTCTCCGTTATTCCAATTTGCTTTCATGCGTGATTGTACAATTATTATCTACTGGCATGCCTATGATTGAATGGAATGTGCTTATGACATTGTCTGCTAGCCGTATTTATCATTATGTATGCAAATCCGGACATAGGTTATATGCAAACTTAGATATGAGCCTTGTACTTATGCATGCGAACTTAGGAGTAAATTATCCTTGTAAATAAATGTTGCTTAGGCTTGGTTGAATTATTGCACAAATCATTTTATTACAAGTGGCATAAGTAAGGGACCATTCCGAACCCAATGGTTTGAGGTCTTCCCTTGCGAGGGGTGAGTGCGGCCTTAAATCTTTATCCCGGTTTAGTCCCCCACGGGCTACTCCGTACTCCCAACCGGGCCGCGAGCCCGAAACAGCATGCGTCGCCCAACATCTATGTCCCACAATATCGGTTTACTAACCAGGAACAAGAATTATGCAAAAGCCTATGTCGATGGTCAGATACAAATACCCAGTATAACCTAATTGAACCATATGTCTATGTCAACCAAATTACCTGGATTCATTAGGATTAAGTTCCAATTATGGTTACCCCCGCCTAACAGGTATATGTCTGTACTGTAAGGAAAACTATTAAATGGTTATTTATCCTCAAGGAAGATCGTGGGCTATTAAGTCTAAGGCTAAAACCTAAAATTCCTTTGTCAAGTTTATTTTAGATTTACCAGATCAATCTTATTAGTGGCTAGTTAACAAGAAGCATTAAGTTTAAGACTTAATAAGTAAACTTTTAAATTACCCAAACTATAAAATAACCCCTTATAAACCGGTGATATTAAAATTCATCACAACCCCAGATAACTAACTTAGTTACGACACATAACTAGGACTAGTACAAACTTAAAAGTAAAAGACAAAAAGTAAAATGCTGAAAGGTAAATGCGGTAAAGTAAATACTGAAAAGTAAAATAAAATAAAATGCTAGGGTTAAAAGATCCACTTTTACCACTACTATTTTAGATATCTCTCTTAATAATATATTAACTTGTGATGATATTACCAACAAGCCATATAGGCGGTAACCTGATTAAGTCAAATTAAGTCTGACCAGCCATTAAGGCGGTAACATTATTTGTCCATAAACCAGCCATATAGGCGGTAAATTACCAACCAACCAACCGGGCGGTATCCTTGCTTAGTCAAATTAAAACCAATTTAATATCAATTACCAACTGGCCAATATAGCGGTATCCTCATTAAGTCAAATTTTAAATAGTGAATATATTATAATTATGGGAGAAAAATCTAAATAATAGTAATAAAAGTTTTTACCTTTCACCCTAGCATGGTCAAAATTACCTCCTCACACGCTGAATAGTAAAAACTGAAAAAGTAAAGAAAGTAAATTACTATTACAAAAAGTAAATAAAGATTAATTACAAAACTGAAATTAAAAGAAAAATATATACAAACTCCTTATTTATTCAGAGAATCACAGAGAGGAAGGTACATCTAAATCTGAAATCTCGAGCTGAATTTAAAGGCGTCGATAGGCCCAGCGCGTCGCGAAGCGACACATTATGCGCGTCGCGACGCGCGTAGATCATTGACACGTATCGGATTGGCTCCGCGAGATCGTGACATGTGTCACTCTTACGTCGGCGGCTGAATTATTAGTGTCGGTAGCAGGTGATGGCGACACTTGTCCAGGCACACGTTAGCATGATTCGCTGAGATGTTGACATGTGGCAGGCGTATTTTAGCGTCGATGATGATAATCAGCACAATAGGATGATGACACGTGGCACAGCGCACATTAGCAGATGGGCTGTGATGTTAACACGTGGCACATCGCACAGTCAAACTTCTCAGATTCTGACACGTGTCCTCGGTGCATGTTAGCATGGGACGGCGCACGTTAGGCGTCGCGACGTGGGCTGCGCGTCGCGAAGTGCCAAATTATCATTTTTCCCTTTTATGTCCTTTTTCAATATTTTGGCTCGAAATCACCTCCAGAATGTCCTGAAACTTTATTTATCTACAAAATAACACAAAACACATCAAAATATTCATAAAACTCAAGAAACTACACAAAATATTAGGTCAAATGAGAGGGAAATAGTGATACATTTACCACTAATCACCTTACCACTGCGAAAGGTAATAACAGATTTGACTTGATCTATGTGTTGACTACTAGAACTACCATCGTGAGGGTTTTGATGACTCTTGGGGTTTGGATGTGGCTGTGCAGGAAAATTCCTTTCTCATTAATGGACAATATATATATGATTTTGAAGAAAGTATCTTTCAGATCAATCAATGTTTGCAAATTTTGGTTATTGATAACTTCTTGTTTCTTAATGAATGCATGCAAGGTATCCTCAAGGGTTTTCCTAGGTGATGTGACATATGGTGCATAATTCTAGGAATTTCGAAAATTCTGGTGTACCTGGGGAGGTTGTTGCGATGGTTGTGCTTGATTATCATTCTTCCAATTGAAGTTTATATGGTTTTTCCAACCAGAATTGTAGGTTTGGGAGTATGAGTTTAGATTTGGTTTATTGAAAGTGTTTATGGAACTGACTTGGTCATGAAGACATTCTTACAGGGCTAGCAAGTTGGGAAACTTGTGTGACATGTTCATATGAATTACAAATTTGACATGTTACTAATAAATTGACTTAACATGATACTCTTCCTCATTTCTAAAGCCTCAACTTTTTTAGCTAGAGATGCATACTCATGGTCTTCCCTAAGGTTAAACATACTAATGCCAGATGATTGTGGTTTTATAGATGACTCATAAGTGCCAACTGTGTCTCATTGTTCTGCATCTCTGCTATGTGTTATAGGTAATCTAGTGCATCTTCGGGATTTTTGTCCCTAAACTCACCATTACACATCATTTCCACTACCTGTCTACCTTGGAGTGTTAAACCGTCATAGAAGTAGGCAACCGGTTTCCATGTTTCAAACCCGTGATATGGACAAATATTCAACATCTCTTTAAATCTCTCCCAATATTAGTACAATGTTCCCCTCGACTCTTGTGTGAAAGTTGTGATTCTCATTTTAAAGGAGTTTGTCCTGTGATGGGGAAAGAATTTTTCAGAAATTGCTCTTGCAAATCATCCAATGTTCTGATGGATTCTAACCTAAAGTTATGCTAGCTTTATCCTTTAAAAAAAAGGAAAAAACTTGAGTCGAATTATATTCATGCTACAATTTTGGTCTGTGCAAGTGTTCATATCTCTTCAAATTCCTTAAGTGCTAATAAGGTTATTATGGTTCTAGACTGTGAAATATTGGTAAAAATTAGATGACACCTGGTTTAAAATTGAAACGTGATGCATCTGGGGGAAAACAATACAAGATGGTTATCCTATCATAGTGGGATTCATGAATTGCCTGAGTGTCCTAGGATGATTAAGATTTCCATGTTGATACTCGTTTTCTTCCTGATCAATGGATTTTCAACTCGGACATGTGGGTTTTCATTTCTGTTCTCAGCCATTTTGACTGACGATGAAGGTGATGAAGACTCTATATTTAATCTACCACTAGATGATCGAGACCAATGTTTCATGCAACCTATATGAAGACTATATGATAAAATTTAAAAATACAATACTTACAAAAATAATAACAACAACACAGCAACAACAACAACAACAACAACAACAACAACAACAACAACAACAATAATAATAACAACAACAACAACAACCACAAGTGGGACAAAAAATAAAAATAAAAATAAAATGACAAAAGAAAAGAAAAACAAGGAAAAAAAATACAAATGTAGTGATTCGATCTAATGAGCTACAGAAAATACAAACAAAATAAAAATAAAAATAAAAGAAAAGAAAAAATATACAATGATGCTCCAGACCTTGCATCACAACACAATACATAAACAGTTCCATACCATTTTAGTTTCAACCTAGGATGTTAATGATGTTGGGGCAGTTATGGAACCCCTAGGGTCGGATCGGTGTCCCGGGCAGCGGAAATGGGTCTATCTCATGGATATCAAGTATGGGTGTAATTTTAAATCATTTGATGAAATAATATATTCCATTACGAGTGTATACGAAAAAATTGGGACTGAAACGGAGTCCGGAAGCTCCCTGAACGAAGCAAAACAAAATCAGCGCGCACGAAGGACTCTATGCGCTGATTTTAGAATCACAATACGAAATGTCCCGGTGAACAATTATAGTCCACCTAAAGGTGGTCAAGTGAATCTAGAATGGTAGCCATAGCTCTAAGCTTTAATCTAGAGTTCCAAACTCTAATAAATTGTTACATGTCCAACATGAATATTTTGACATAATTACAAGCATGGTTTTTATACTTCTAAAGTATCCTAACACAATTTATTAGCCTTATTCAACATTAAGCTATGTGATCATGCATCTAATACATAAATAAACATAGCTTTGGAGAGGATCAAACATTACCTAGTAAGCTTGATGCAATATCCAATCTACTTCTCCTTTGTTGAAATTGTTGGAGAACCTCCAAGGTATGCAAGCTTGACTCCAAGATCCAATCTTGTTTCCAATGCTTCCAAGCTTCACTTCAAGATCCAATCTTGATTTCTCATAGATGAAATGTTGTAGAGACCTCACAAGTTTCTCTAAACACTTCTCTAACTTAGGCTAATCTCTCAAGAATTTTCTTATGCTTGTATTTGAACTTGTGATTAAAACCTTCCTAAAGCTTGCTATTTATAGCAAAACTTAGGGAGTTTTTAATTAATAAAAGTTGTAATCAACTTTTAAGTGGGCTTAATCTAATTTGTCCAAATATATATAATTAGGTGTGACTAATCTCCATTGTCTCCCACTTAGATTTAATCCAATTAAATCAAGCCAAGGATTAGGAAATGGATTAGTTAAATGTTTGCCACCTTGATTTAATCCAATTAAATCAAGCCAAAACCACCTATTATTACATACTTACAATTACCATAATATCCTCAAATGGTATAGATAATTATGATTTTACAATTAAGCCCTTGTGTGATTATTGAATTAATCCAATTAGGTCAAAGTAAATAATCAATGTTATCTAATAACACTTGATTATCTTAGTGATAATTATAATATCGAATATTATATTTTATCAAAAATAATCGGCTACCCAAGTGCTCAATGAGTACACTTCATATTGGGACTCTCTAAGTTCAGATACGTTCATCATATAAGCCTAGCTAATATGTACGCAATTCGGCCACCTCCGAATTCGTGAAGAACACGAACGACCTTTCTGAACTATACAAGTCGAGGTCATCACATATGTTTAACAATCCCTCCGTCGTAGGCTATCCAAGTTGTGCTTAGGAAACATAGAATATACCGTCAAGTTTCCAAGATGCACATCTCATGTCGACATGTCCACGATTCTTCATAACTGATGCGATCCACCCTAGGTGATCGACTGTGGCCAAAGATTTAAGAATCGTGACTTCACTAACATGGATACCTAAACCCCTTATGGTACACATACGGGCCGACGAATCCTATCTTGCTTCGAACTTGATTATTGTGCATCGGTCCACACCCAACGAACATCTAGAGGCCAGACCATGAAAGGTTTCTGACATACATGGCATCTAAGTGTGGATGATCTCACACAAAATCAATGCTATCCTATAGTCAAAGGATTACATATGCTACTCGACTCGAGGAGATTCATATTGACGGTGGTGTGTACTTCCAACTATTAGGAATCACCTGTGAGTCATTCAGTATTTGCTCCAACGAATACCCAATGTCTATATATATGTTTTCCAAAACTCATGGTACATCGCGTTAAACCATTGGAACTCCAATTCCAATATACGACATGTGTTAGTCTTCTAGGTTATAGGAATTCGACCATATTCCAAAACCAACGACTAGGAATATTTATTTTATGAATAGTTTAAACCTAGTGTCAAAACTATTCTAAGGTCGATGTCATTCTTAGCATCAATTTAATACGCGTAATGACAATACCATTAATAGGGTATGAAATGAAAAATGTAGTTATTTTATTAATAAATAATAAAATGTACAATTCGGATTGGCCTCCAAGCACCAACTCCATCAAATGACCACCTTAAGAGTTTCATATTAAGGTACATACACGTAATATGACAGGTCGCAAGCGTAATACATCGTGTGATGATTATATATTTGTTGAATCGAGAAACTTAGTTTAATTCCAAAACATGATTCTCACCTTATATTCCAATTGAGTTCTAGATTATAGATCATCGCATGAACCACAATATTCTTCGACGAAATGAAGGAATACCAGCTAGATCCTAAAATCTGTGAGTTGACCATTTTCTCAAATTGATTTCTACTTATATGTTTCTGAATTGAGATTTACATTTCAAGTACATAGGGCGTTATCCAAGTTTGATTATAAATGCTTTACAAATTGATAATGTTTTTTTTAAAAGGATTGATTTTCAAAGTATGATTTTATGATTTTGGAGGCATGGGGGAAAAACCCACCTCAGATGTAACTTGAATCTGAATTGATGGACATAACATGTGCACATGTAGAGCATGACTAGGGGACGATAACACGTAATGCTCCTAGATCCTAGATTTCAGGGCTAGGGGACGGCGATACGTAACGCCCCTAGACCCTAGATTCAGGGATATGACAGTGACATGCATTGGGGGATGGCAATATGTAACACCCCAATGACATGGATTTGCACACTTGGCTCCAGTTCAGTGGCTTAGGGGACGACGATACGTAACACCCCAAGACCACTAGTTTTGGCATATGGGGGGACAGCGATACGTAACGCCCCCATAAGTCAGGTTTTCTACAGATACATAGAGACATGTTTTTCAGAATGATGGTATATAAAAAGGTTTTCAAGAGAAAACTATTTTATGAGAATTTCATAAGTTTACAGATCAAAAGTAGTTTTCATAAAAGTTTTCTAAAAAAAAGAGAATCGTTGTCAAACAAGAAAAGAAATTTCAGAAATGTTGATTTCCTTGAGATGACTTTGATTTTAGAACAGTGGGTTTTCAAAAAGCATTTCAATTCATGTTTTGAAATGTCCACTCACTAGGTTGTTCTAATGATCTAACCCCCCACTGTCAGTTTCTTTATATTGCAGGTTACCCGAAGGCCGAGCTCGAGAGGACGGATACTGATGGCAGTCACTAGGGTGTTGAGTCCACCAGGTCAAGTCAGAAACATAGTCAGTCATAGTCAAAGAGAAGTCTTGTAACAGAAAATAGTGCAGTCAAGATTGTATGTTTTATATGTTGAAGTATCTATAACGTGGTGGAAAACTATTGTATTTTGAGTATATAGTTATGAATGCTAAAGTAGATCTTGGATTGTTGAGTTGGGCTATGGTCCCAAGTATGAGATCTTGTTTAATATGAGATTAGTAGAGTTGATCAGAGTTATAAAGTCAGAGGCTAAGGGGAATATGATGGCCTATTCCCTGCAGGTAGCATCTCCGGAAAGGGGATGTTACAAAGATGGTATCACAGTATGGTCTAGGGAGTCAGTGACTGTAGTGGGTAGAGTGATGATGTCTTATATACGTAGTATACATGAGGTACTAGTATGCGAGGCACTACCTCTCTAGTATCTGATCATTGAGTACGTCCTCAAGTTCTATAAACAGGTTAGTAAGAAATTCTTAAGCTTTTTGAATATTATTCCTTATAAAAATAACCATAATCTTTGTTCTAACTGAAAATCCTCTTGTATTTTTCCTGTTTTTTTATCAGAAGTCCAAGACAAGAAAAGTAAGGAATAATGTACAGATGTTAAGGCTACCAAAGAAAAAAAAGAAGTAGAGAGATACAATGAGATAATAAAGAAAGTGTCAGGACTTATAGTAGTAAGAATAATAGAATAAGCCCTAACAAGAATAAAAGTCTAATAGACCCAAGTAGAATTCTTTCCTTCCTCAGAAAACTCTTTCAAGTAGAACCAATTACCCTTGAGCACTTTCTATAGATAGCAAGTTTCCTTAATAACAAAGGGATAATTAGAATGGTAAAAGAAGCAAAATGACCGAGCTGGTTGTGGGAGTTTTCGATAGATATGAGGTACCATAAAGGATAGAGGGATTCTACACACCCAAACCCATACTCGTAAGAGATAAAGTGAATGAACGTCGTAAAGGAAAAATATTGGTTGCCTCAACCAAGGAATTTGACGTAGATAAGGCCATAAACTACCCAGATTTCGAACCTCTCAGCGACACCGATTAAAGAAAATGTCCTAACGGAGCCTATCTCATACATATCTCACATGAGTAATAGACTCTACCAGGATATAGAATACCAAAATAAGGACTTCGATATCCATCGATATGTACAAGCTTGTCCCACCCTTTACCGGCCTAGATAAAGATAACCGTAAGGAAGCTCGAAGAGAAATTATCCTAAGCGAGAAACAAAGAACACTAAAAGATAGACCACCTAGAGAAGAACTAATGAGGTTTCAAAAGATAGAAAAGAAAGAACCTGACCCAAGTCAAAATGGATAAGTTTGTAGCACCAGTAAGAACCCATAAATCAGACCAATGCTAATGGGAATCCTTGAAAGTTTAAAAGGGCAGACCTATGAGATTGAAGACATTCGAAAGTTAGCAAGAGTACTAGTGTGAATAGTAAGGTTGAACAACATAGTTGTAGCCTATAGAAAGAGCAGAGAGCAGAGATCTAGGAAGTAGCCCAGGAGAATGAACCACCACTAGCCTCAGTAACATGACTTAAAGTCAAGAGGTGGGATATGGAAACAATAAGAATGATACATAAAGTGACAAGAGAGTTCAGTATGTATAGTAGCATAAATAAAGTAGCTCAAATGCAATAACGTAGATGGAGGCCTCAAAATAATGATAAAAGTTGAGAAACTTTAAAGATATGGGGTAATCGATGTAGATCCCAATAGAACGAATAGAAATTCTTCTTTCCAGTAGCCCCAACTCTAGTAAGTATATAGACACTTAACCAGACCATCATCGAGCTTAAATAAATAACAGAAATGTGTATTCACAAATCTCTGTGAAATGCATGTATTCACCCCTCAACTTAGAACCCAGTAAAAAGAAGAACATGTAAAGAAGAGTATCTGACGGAATAGACAGATCACGAGACGGCTAAATAGCCGAACCAATAAGTTCAACGGAACCTAAATAAGAATCAGTAGATGGTAATATTTTGTATGGGATAGAGTGAATTGAATTCGCGATATGTCTAGCCAGATCTAAAAGAAATAAACCACCTTATCGTAGAACGGAATCTTCGAGAAAGTAAAGGCTCAAAGGAGTAAGGAGCCACAATAAGAAACGCAGAGAATGACCCCCAAGTGTTAGAGAAACAATTTATAAAGATCCCCCCATTATACTCGAATGGAAGGACTAGTAAGAGAATAGCAACCCAGACCAAAAGAATTAGTAATGATACCCTAACCTGTCAAAGATGATGTAGAGCTTCCAGGGAAGTAATGACTTAAGAGGGTTAAGAAACTGAGATTAGTAGGAAGAATAACAGAGGTAGTACGGTAGGAGTTTGAAAGAGCATGACCCTTAAGGAGATTCTCAGTAAGAGGTAGTAAGACCAATAGTTGGAAACGAATCGGGAGTAAAGTCAAAGAAGAAAATTCAGATAGTACCTAGCATAAGTATGTTAGTGTGGAAGCCAACACCAGATATGTAAACACGTGAGTCATAGGCTTATAAATGAGCAGCATGTGCATTTACGGAACATGTAACTAGTGAGATCACCACAACTAGAAAAGAATTCAGAACCAACCCCACCCTCCCAACCCTCGCTAGATAATAACAGTAAAGAAATACCTCGAAGTCCATCCCAATGATGTTCCCCGAAACAAGTAAATTCGTGGAATATTACAGTAACCTATAAGATAGGATAAGAAACCTTTAAAGGATAATACCACTCGGATAAGAAGACAGAGGCATAGAGCACATGAGTTTCAGAAATAGAATAAGAGCATAAGAGAATGAGGAACGGAACTGAGAGTGAAAGATTTAAAAAAAGGAACTGTCTAGTTAAACAGTGACAAAAACACAGGAGTAGTAGCATTAGACATGACAAAGAGGAATAACAATAGACCTTTCAATTTAGAAATTGAAGGAAAAAGGGTATCAATAAGGTGCATGATGGAATACATAGCAGCAAGCCTTTAATCGCTGGCATGAGATCGAAGCTTTCGTAAGTATGGAGTTTGGAGAAAGGTAACGAGTATAGCCCATAGATCTTCCTTCGTAGCGAATCGTTACAGATGATGCTTGAATGAATTAAAATAGGCTTATTGAGGTATAATTAATACGGCTAAGGAAAATAAGTATACGAGATATTGTTGAGGCTAGAACGACATCTGACGCAATAAGATTATGGGAGCAACTGAGAGTAAGATATCCTAGAGAACAACCAGTTAGAGAAGATAAGTTAGCGTAAAAGATAATAATTAGATTTATATTATCAATGAAGTTAAGGTACGAATGAAGTATGAACAATAACCGGAATTGAGTCATCAGCGTCACTAAATATAAGGGATATCAGGAAATTGTGATGGAAAATTTAAGGCATATAAAAAGGATAACCATAAATTATAAGGACCTAAGCCCAATAGATAAATAGAGATGCGAGGACATGAAGGTCGGAGCTGATAATAGTTGGAACACAGCAAAGAAGAAGAGAAAGTTAAGTAGATAAATTAAGAGGAAGAATGCTAGAATCAAATTGAGCATATGGAGCTAGGGAAATATTTAATAAGATTATTTTTTTTGGTACACTTAAAAGAGGTGCAAAAACCTAATCATATAGAATGTTAGTATATTGAAAGACTCGAAAGTGAGGTGCAAAAACCTAATCATAGAGAATGTTAGTATATTCAAAGACTCGAAAGTACCAGGAATAAAAAAACAAGATAAGAAAAGTGATAAGGGTGTGTGTAGTAGGTACTGAAGTTGCCCGGAAGATCCAAAGAGTAGTGAAGAAATCATAGCATTCGACCGAGCGCATACAACTTTACTTATGAGATAGAGCACTAAAAGTGTCTATATAGGATCAAAAGGTGAAGGACTTTGAAGTGTGTCTAGAACACAAGAAAACTAAGGTCATTAAATATGAATATTATTTGAGAATATAAAAGAAGGAATAACAAGATGAAGTAAATATGAGACGATATTAAAGCGGCATGAGTCATATATAAGTCATGATAAGACGGTGTCTAAATGATAGGTGTTACGAGAACCACAAGCTAAGGAATAAACGATGTAATAAAAGGATAAGCTTAATTCAGTAGCTAGTATGTTTTGATAAAGATTGCAATGATCGAAAAGAAAAATAGTGACCATTTTATAATCTGATAAGTTTCCTGAAGAACTCACATCTCTATATGGATAGAATACATTATACATACTTAATTACCACACGAGACGAAAGGGTCGACAAAGGGACTTCCAAAAGACCAAAGGGTTGGCAGATTAGGAACATGGGTCCATGTAAAGTTCGGATGGAGTGTATCAGAAGAAGAGATCCTCAGGAGTCATAATATTGAGCTGTTGAATAGAAAAGCAGAATGAGCTGTTAAGGAAAATAAGAGTAGCAGAGACATTAAGATACTAGAACCAAGACGGACCCGGAAGTTCGACCTCGGAAAGGGATTCGAGGATGAATCTATTTAAGGGGGAGAATTTGTAACACCCTGGTAATCCCGATGACTATTAAGTTATGGATAGCATAATACATGATGTAAATCATGTCTCAATATGTAGTTCTCATGAAATGACTTTTCGGACATTCGATAAATTCATCACCGATCCGTTACGAAATTTGTTCCAAGATTAAGTATGGATAGCTCACGGTATTTGAACCATAAATTTTTCATATAAACTTTGATCTTTATGAATTTTATATCGTTGGGAATCTAAGACCGAGACCTACAACTTTTGCGTTGGACATTTTTCCAAATTCAAATTAGAAATAGGTCAAAAATGCAGATCAAATATTAGGATGAATAGTACTCGAGGACCTATCTAGAAAATTCTCAAAACTTCTGATTTTTTTCATTTAATCATTAAATATTTAGCCCCTAGTATATAAAGGGATCATCACTATTCAAGCATCCCTGACATTTTTGAAAAAGAGACAAACGTGAGAGGGGGAGAGTAAGAAAGAAATAAGGAGAAAGAAGATGAAAGCCATTTCCTTACCAAAAATTGAGAAGGAAACAAGTGCAAACCAACCCACAACAAGCTAGAGGGAGGAGTACCAAGCCTAGAAAACTTGAATGATGAAGGAAATCAAATGAGATAAGGTAAGGAAATCTTGACACAAATTTAAATGTTGATGTTTTGATGATTTGATGATTAAGAGACATTATTAGATTGTGATTAATGTTGTCTATGTGGTTATGGTGTTAAGAAAATAAGGATTAAAGAAAACCCTAAACATTGGATTAAATTGGAGTATATGGAATTAGATATTGGGACTTGATGATATTAGAATAAATGGATTGAGTTTGGGATGGATAATAAGAAATGAGATTATAATAAGTTGAGTTAGAGTTATGATGATGATAGTGTTGGTGAATAATTGGACAATGTCATTGAGGAGTTCATATTAAGCCCTGAAATTTGCCTAATGTCGTGAAGCCCAACACGCAGCGTTGCTACGCGTAAGAATCAGAGGCTCACTATCTCGGGTCTGATTATTCACGACGCGTAACAAGCAGAGGCTATGCCTTAGTTTTGATCAGATGGGCATCGTGACATGAGACATTTAGTGTCGCAATGCGAAACAGAGCATGCTCTCTACCTAGGCATGTTTGGACAAGCGTCACGACGCGATACAGATCTAGTTCCATACCATTTCAGTTTCCACCTAGGATGTTAAAGACCACCCTAAGAGTTTCATATTGAGGTACATACACATAATATGACAGGTTGCAAGCATAATACATCGTGTGATGATTATAGATGTGCTGAATCGCGAAACTTAGTTTAACTCCAAAACATGATTCACACCTTATATTCTAATTGAGTTCTCAATTATAAATCATCGCAGGAACCACAATATTCTTCGACGAAGCGAAGGATACCAGCCAGATCCTAAAATCTATGTGTGGACCATTTTCTCAAATTTATTTCTACTTATATGTTTCTTAATTGAGATTTACATTTCAAGTACATAGGGCGTTAGCCAAGTTTGATTATAAATGCTTTACAAATTGATACTGTTTTTTTAAAAGGATTGATTTTCAAAGTATGATTTTATGATTTTGGAGGCATGGGGGAAAAACCCACCTCATATATAATTTGACTCAGTTATGGAATTGACGGTTACTGGAATTGACAGACATGACATATGCACATGTAGAGCAGGACTAGGGGGATGGCGATACATAACGCCCATAAATCCTAGATTTCAGGGCTAGGGGGACGGCGATACGTAACGTCCCTAGACCCTAGATTCAAGGATATGACAATGGCATGCATTGGGGGACGATGATACGTAACGCCCCACAACCACTAGTTTAGGCGTATGGGGGGATGGCGATACGTAATGCCCCCATGCGTCAGGTTTTCTACAGATACTCAGAGACATGGTTTTCAGAATGATGGTTTATAATATGATAATTTCATAAGTTTACAGACCAAAAGCTGTTTTCAAAAATGTTTTCTAAAAAAATAGAATTGTTGTTAAACAATAAATTTTTTTTTTTAGAAATGATGTTTTCCTTGAGATGACTTTGACTTTTGAGCAGTAGGTTTTCAAAAAGCATTTCAATTCATGTTTTGAGATGTTCACTCACTAGGTCGTTTAAATGATCTAACCCCCACACTCCCTGTTTCTTTATTTTGCAGGTTATCCATAGGATGAGCTAGAGAATATGGTTACTGATGGTAGTCACTAGGGTGTTGAGTCCACTAGATCAAGTCAGAAACATAGTCAGTCAGATTCAAAGTGAAGTCTTTTAACAGACAATAATACAATCAATATTGTATGTTTTATATGTTTAAGTATCCATAACATGGTGGTAAAACTATTGTATTTTGAGTATATAGTTATGAATGTTAAAGTGGATCTTGTGTTGTTGAGTTGGGCTATGGTCCCAAGTATGAGATAATGTTTAAAATGAGATTAGTATAGTTGATCAAAGTTAGAAAGTCAGAGGCTAAGGGGAATAGGGTGGCATATTCCCTGCCGGTAGCATCTCCAGAAAGAAGATATTACATTGACAGTCGCAACGCCCAATCTATAAATGCTCGGAGTCGCGACGTGAAAGGGTGAACATCGCGAAGTCCTCAGCTTTGAGAACTGAGTGTCGTGACACCAGAGATCTGAGTCGAGATGCTATCATGTGTAAAATATTGGTAGCGAGTAAATTTGCCTTGATTCCAATTCAAAACACTTATAATTTTCTCCAAACACTTCAATACATCTAAAATCCAATTTTAACATTAAAACCAACATTAAAACATGTTATATAATGATAAGCGGTAAATATATCAATATTTACCATCCCTTTGACCTAATATTTTGTACAGTTTCTTGAGTTTTGTGAATATTTTGATGTGTTTTGTGTTATTTTGCAGATAAATAAAGTAACAGGACTCTCTGGAATCAATTCGGGGCCAAAACAGTGAAAAACAGACAAAAAGGGCAAAAATGTAAATTTCCTACTAAAATGTATCGTTTGCTAAAATGCACCGTGCTAAAATGCGCCGTCTGCTATCATGCGCCGCTAATGTGAGCCTGCCATGTGTCAACATCACAACAGATTTGCTAATATGCGCACTTGCTAACATGCGTCTGCCACGTGTCACCATCACAGCAATCGTGCTAACATTCGCCGGACACGTGTCATCATCCCATGCTGCCAACAGAACACGTCATTGCTGACATCAGCATCGCGATGCGCAGAGCATTCAATGTCGTGACGCCGAGCCAATAATTCAGATGCCGACGCTACCGACGCCACGTGTCACTATCTCCGTAAAGCCTGTGCCACGCGTCCAAAATCTACGGCGTGTCGCAACATGTAATGTTCCACGTGTCACGACTCGAGAGGCCGGGATTTGCCTATAAATTGAGGCCGATTTAAGAATTCCAATTTATACTTTCTTCTAAGGAATTCCTTAAGAATACTAAGAAGATTGTATCTTGCTTGTTTATTTACAGCTTTCTGTATTTAATTTTATTTATATTACGCAACAGTACTTTCTTTTCTTTACTTTTCAGTCTTTAATTTTACTTTTCAGCATGAGGAGACAACTCCCCTCTGCTGGGGTAAAAGGTCAAGCTTTTATTACTAATATTTAGATTAATCTCCCTTAATTATAATATATAAACTATTTAAAACCTGAATTAATAGGATACTGCCTTTATGATCGGTTGGACTTAATAAAATTGGTTTTAACCTGATTAAATTGGATACCGCCTTTATAGTCGGTTGGAATTAATCTTAAATCTGACTTAATCAGGATACCGCCTATATGGTCGGTTGCTAATGTCATGCAAAGTTAATATATTATAATAAGGGAGATATTTAAAATTGAAGTAATTAAAGTGGATCCTCTAACCCCAACATTTTCTTTATTGCTTTATTTACCTTTGTAATTTCCAGCTTTACTTTATGTCATTTACTTTATTTAAGCTTTTACTAGTCCTAGATATGTGTTGTAACTAAACATGTTATCTCGGGTTGTGATGAATTCCAATATCACTGGTTTATAAGGGGTTATTTTACTGTTTGGGTAATATAAAGGTTTATTTATTGAGCCTTAGTCTTAATGTTTCTTGTTAACTGGCCATTAATAAGATTGATTTGGTAAACTTAAAATGAACTTGGAAAAGGGATTTTAGGTTTAAGCCATAGACTCAATAACTCACGATCTTCCTAAAGGGTAGATAACCCTTTATAGATTTCCTTACAGGATAGGAATATACCTGTCGGGCGGGGGTAGCCAAAATTGGAACTTAAACTTAATAAACTCAAATAACTTGGTTGACATAGGAATATGATTAATTGGGTTATTCTGGGTATTTGCATCTGACCATCGGAAGAGACTTTTGCATAAATTTGTGTTCCAGGTTAATAAACCAATATATTGCACCAATGTGAAATAACCACTTCATCTTTAAAAAGATATTGGAAGGATTCACAACCCTAGATTGTTTCTTAATATTGAATTTTTCCATAATTTACTATCAAACTATTTTATTTATTCGTCTTTAGTTTAAAGTCACCATCAATCAAACAACCAATCTATTAGATACGTGTAAACATTTGGCTTCATAAATTAATAGTTTAGGTATTAAGTCCTCGTGGGATCGATACATTTTACACTACTTAAACGATACGTGCGCTTGCGTTATACGTGTGTGATCACGCTGGTCAAGTTCTTGGCGCCGTTGCCGGGGGCTTATTTATCTTTCACTATTAATTTTGGGGTTAGATACTTTTACTTGTGTCTAATTTATTTTTATTTATTATTTCTGTTTTCTTGTGTTTCAGGTTCTTAGACACTACATGAGACAAACCAGAAGCTTTGAAATCCGACCGCTTGACCCAGAAATTGAAACAACTATCAGACAGTTGAGAAGAGAAAGACGAGAAGGCCAAGAATTACTGATCAACATGGAACCTGAACCTTTGGAAGTTGCACCACCAATTCCTATTCGAGACAGAACTATTCCGGTGGTTGATGGCTCCATTTCATGTATTGTACTTCCTCCTTTTCCAGCAAATGTGTGTGACATCAAAACATGTATTCAGATGATACTGCAGTCAGTTCAATTTGGGGGGGGAATGCAACCAAAGATCCTAATGCCCACATCAACAACTTCCTGGAAGTTTGCAGCACTTTTAATTACAACTGAGCGGATGAAGAAGCAATGAAACTGCAGGTTTTCCCATATTCCTTAAAAGACAGAGCTAAGGCTTGGCTACATTCACTACCAGCAGGTTCCATCACAACTTGGAACACTCTAGCCACCAAATTCCTTGCAAAGTACTTTCCCCCAGCCAGAACTGCAAAGCTGAGGAATGACATTACATCCTTTGTGCATCATGACTCAAAATCCCTCTGCGAAGCTTGGGAAAGGTACAAGGATTTGCTCAGAAAATGTCATCACCATGAGATTACAAAGTGGCTACAAGTCCAAACCTTCTACAATGGACTTTCTGGATTAATGAGAACTACAATTGATGCTACTGCTGGAGGAGCTTTAATAGCAAAAGGAGAAGATCAGGCCTGGGATTTAATTGAAGAAATGACCAACAACAATTCATTGTGGCCAACAGAAAGGAGCATGATCCAATGAATTGCAGGAATTTATGAAGTTGGTGCCAACACAGCAATGAATGCCAAGCTGGATCTGATTTACAAAAATCTGGAAACTCTTAACATGAAGGTTAATGCTGGATCCACAAGTTCACCATATGGAGGAGCACCAGAGTCAGAATCTTACAACCAAAATGAAAAGATGATGAATTATGTCAATAATTTCAACAGACATGGGAACAATCCATATTCCAACACCTACAACCCAGGGTGGAGGAATCATCCTAATTTTGCATAGAGCAACAACTTAGGGCAAAAGAACAATCCACCACTCGGATTCCACAACAAAACAAAAGCCAGGAGTATGAGAAAGAACCAGAAATGAAAGAATGGTTTGCAGAGATGTTCAAAAAGCAAGAAGCAAAATACGATGCTTTAACAGCTATGGTTCAAAATCAAGTAGCATTGAATCCAAGCCATTCAGCTTCTATTAAAGCACTAGAGAATCAAATGGGACAACTAGCCAATGCTCAGAGTTACAGACCGCAAGGAAATCTTCCAAGCAACATAGAACCAAATCTAATAAACGTAGGGAAGGAGCAATGTCAAGCTATTACTTTAAAAAATGGTACTGAAATCAACAAAGATGTTGGAATCAAGGCATACATTGAAGAAGTTCCAAAAGAAGCAGTTCCACAGATGGAGGAAAAATAAGCAGAGGAAAAAGATCAAGAAAGATCCACTCCACCTCCACATTTTCCATAGCGTCTCCAGAAAAACAAACTGGACAAGCAGTTTGCTCGATTCTTGGAGGTCTTCAAAAAGCTGCATATCAACATTCCATTTGTAGAAGCATTGGAACAAATGCCCAGCTATGTCAAATTCATGAAAGATAGTTTGTCATGAAAACAGAGACTGGAAGATTACGAGACAGTAGCATTGACAGAAGAATGCATCGCCATCATTCAGAGGAAACTTCTCCCAAAGTTGAAAGATCCTGGCAGTTTTACCGTCATGTGCACCATATGAGAACATTACATCGGTAAAGCTTTGTGTGATTTAGGTGCTAGTGTTAATTTGATGCCTTTTTTGATTTACAGGAAACTGCAAATTGGAGAAGCAATGCCCACCTCAGTCTCTCTACAACTTGCTGATAGAACACTCCCATTTCCGAGAGGTGTAGTTGAAGATGTGCTGGTCAAAGTCTGCAAACTCATTCTCCCAGCAGATTTCATTATCCTTGTTATGAAGGAAGACAAAGATGTACCTATGATTCTTGGGAGACCATTCTTGGCTACAGGCCGAACTGTTATTGATGTACAAAAAGGAGAACTAACCATGAAAGTGCAGGACCAATAAGTTACCTTCAATGTTTTCAAAGCCATGA
>SKCR01036508.1:0-56441 GCA_019454045.1 Zanthoxylum bungeanum | reverse complement strand
ATAATTGGGGAAAATTGTTCTAAACCAATTTTCTTGAAATTGATCATGCACAACTTCAATTCACCTCATTCAAGCATACTCAATTAAACAATTCAACCAAATCATGCTTAAATTGATTTTGCCCAATTTTAACCCTAAAAATTTCATGCTTGATATAAGCTCAAGATACCATTGTTGGTTTCTAATTAGGTCCCAAGAATAAAATCAAGCATAAAAACGCATGTGAATACACAAAGGAGAATGGCGGAAACATACTCATAATGAACGGATCTTGCGACGCGAAGAACACAAGCCTTCAAGCTCCCCCAAAGGTCACGGCAGTAGCTCCCCTTGGCAGTGGGCAGCTCGGTTGTGGCTCCTTTAGCTCCTCTAAGAATCGGCCATGGAAGACTCCATTGAAGCTCCAAGCTTCAAGCTTCAAAAATGATTCCATGCTCACGAAAACGCTGCCCTATCACCTTAGGAAGACTTAAGTGTGTGCTAGCACTTTGTATTTTGCAACAAAATACTTATCTTCTTCTCACTCCTTCTCAGCAAAAACCAGAAAATGAAGAAGGAGAGAAAATGGCTCAAAGCCGTGTGAGAGAGAAGGAAAGAGAGGAGGGAAAAACGTGTGGGTGAGAGAGAGAAAGAAAAGAAAAATGTTTTGTATATATATTTATTTTTATTTTCCAAAAACAAAAAAAAATACACAAAACCATTTTCCATTTACCAAAAAGTCAAAAAGCAAAAACAATTAATGCTTTTCAACTACCACATCAATCATTCAATCAATCAATCAAATAGTCACATCACTCAAAGTGACATGTGATTTGACGCTTGATGTGACTAGCGATTTGACGCTTGATGTGACTTGCGTGCCGCACTCGAATTCGAAATGCGAATGCGCTCGCAAACACACTCGGGCTCGGGTTCGCTAATTCCAAATTAACGAATTTTCCGTTGCGACGTAATTAAATGATTATGCCTAGCGAAATGACTATTCACGTCGCTAACGAATTAATTCTAAATTAATTTGTTCGCCCGAAAATTATCCTTTGTGTTTCGGCGAAAATTATATTATGTGTCGGGTGTATATGCCTTCTCTCTCACAGCAGGCGGGCCCACAGCTGTGTGGGGCCCGCCTGCTGTGAGAGAGAAGACATATACACCCCGCACATGATATACCACCTCGTGTTTCGGAGCTGCTGTATTGTTGGTTCTTGGAGCAAATTTACGGTAATAGGGAAGGATGATTCATGAGTATTTTGGGGTTATTTCAGAGACTCAAAATTGTCATGAACTGCTGCATAAAATTTAGTAACACAGGCAAAATAGTTTTGGCACTGTTCATCGTACTGTAACAGTGAACAGTAGTCGAAACTGCCGTAGCTTGACAATAAATTTGGTATTTTTCACGAATTTGAAAAAATAATTTCAGAAAAATGTGTCCGAGCTATTGTAGCAATGGGAGGAGAAGAAAAAATTTTCAAGACTAATCTTAGGGTTTAAGTGAGATTCTGCAATGTGAGACAATTTCTCGTGAAAAGTTCGTACGGAAATCCCTACAACTACACATTTGGATTAACTTTTTAAAACAAATAATTTTTATGAATTATAAAAAAAATCTAAATACAACCGATATAAATAAAAGTTCATTGTGAAATATGCTTCTTATCTAAGAGATTTGACAAACCCCTCTCATTCTCTTACAAACCTAAGGTACGTTGCTCTCAATTTTTTTTTTATTTCCGTTTTTATTTCAAGATCTTCATTTTTATCATATTTACTAATAAAACCCAATATTTTGTCGGCATTTGTGATTAGATAAAATTATTGTATACAAATTTAAGATATGCATGCCACTCGTTTTATGATTTCCTCCTACATGAGGTTTTTAAATGATTTTTCTTTTACATTGATACCAAGCTTTGTGGTTTTCAACTTTCACTTTTGTATTATTAAAAGATAATTTAGAGTTAGAAATAATTTTTATTATATTATTTGCATTTTAATCAAAATTTAATTTTAAATTGTTATTATTAAACCAATCAAAAAACATGTTAAAATTCAATAAAATACTAATAAAATAATAATTTCTTAAAATCCGTGAAAGTTTAGAGAGGAATTAATAATTTATAGATTTTGCATAGCCTACGGATTATTAAAAAAAAAAAATGATATAAACAATCGATTTTGCTTGTGAAATGTTTTTCAGTTGTCTTTAAATGTGTTGACGGCTGATTTTGGTCTCAGGATAATATTGGAATATCACTCCCGAGGAAATCCTCCCTCAATAGTGAATTTGTTTGGTTATGGGGGACCAAAGGCAAATTTAGCGAAAAACAGATAAAACACACCAAACAACAAGGGGATTTAACGTGGTTCGGTGGATTTGGATCCGACCTACGTCCACGGACACAAAAAGATGGTACTTTTATTACTTAACACTCTTCTTGGATCTCCACAAGTCAGAGCTTGAAGATTCAGATCACTAGTTTTTGTTGATGATTTGATGATGTTTTACACATACTATGCCCTCCTATTTATAGTAATACAGAAATCAGACTCCTATTTGCATAAGAAATCCTAGTTGAACTTAGTCTCTTCTCTTTTTGTAAGGATTCCTATCCGATTCTCCCTTCCTTCTCTTTTCTTATTCCTTTTCGGATTCTGACTTCATTTCCTTGTGAGAGTAGGATAATCTGCTTATCTTATCCGCAAGAATAGGGTGTCGTCATCTTGAATACGTCTCGCCGTCTGGTCGGTCTTCATGAGGTCGGTCATGACAGTCTTTTATGCCGAGAGTGTTTATGCCGACCTTAAAGTGCTCGGTCATCCGAACCAAAGTGGTCGGTCTTCACATGTGTGGTCGGGTCGGCTTTGATGATCTCAACCAGTCAGGGAATTACCCTTCTGTCCTCGTCATGCTGTCTTAAATGTTATAGTGCCTGAAAACACCATCAACATCTGTCCCCTAGTTCTCGGTTCCAACAAGCGTGCAAGTTGGTGCCGGGAACTATATAAAGAAGGTGTTTCTGACTTGCTCTGTTGGAGGTCGGTCTTGGGTCGAGAAATGCTTTGTTGCCTCTTTTTAAGCGTTTCGTCTCGAGACACGCAATCAGTCACGTCCGTTTAAATGCCTATCAAATCAACTTTAGGGTTTCTTCTAAGTTTGACACTTGTCAAACATCCGACGGGTTCCCGCCAAAAAAGGAACGAATCGACCGTGCAGAGGCGTCTTCACAGTGAGCTGATCTCAGCCGTCTGTTTAAACTTGGGAGACCCCTTTTGCAGTCGACGCTTGGCGTTCATCCGGGCTCTTCCCTTAGATCCAATGGTCACGAGCGTCTTTGCCATGACTATAAGAGGGCGAGGCTTTCACTGTTCAATCTTTTTCGGCAATTTCTTCTTCTTTTCTGCAAATATCTCTGTGATTTGCCCGACTCCGTGCTTTCGAAGTTCAACCGTGGTCTTTTTCTCCCTCCGTGCTGTGAAAATAAGGAACGGGCACACCCGTACTGAACAACCTTCTGCCTCTTCTGAGAAGAACAAGTAAGTCTTCTGAACGACCTCTTCCCCTTTTGTGTTTTATGAATCTGTGTTTTGCTAGGGAAAGATTTATGGTTTGCCGGGTTCTGCTTTAGGGCACTTTTAGAGACCACCTGCTTTAGCTAACATGGAAACCATGGGTAGTTTCTTTTAGCCGTAGACTGACTTCTCCTTCCTTCTCTGTTTTTCTGTGGGTGTCAGGGATGTCTGACAGCAGTTCCTCCCCTGAAAAGACTGTTAAGATCTCAACTCCCCCTGCTGAGGAGCTCTCCTCGGGCTCTGGGGCACCTAGTGTAGAAGACCTTGACACTACCCCTACTCCTCCGAGATCGAACAAGACTCCTACCATCAGAGGGTTCCTCGGAAGGACCCAGAGCCTGGTGAACTTGGGTCGTCGGCTCTGGATATGAATCGTCCCTCCAAAATAACTGAGGATGATTGCGCTGTTGCGGCAACGATACGACATCCCGATAGATATTGCCCTTGAAGTTCCAGGCCCGATGGATCGTGCTAGTCAGCCTGATGAGGGCTCGGTGGCGCTTCTTCTTCTGTCTTTTTTGAGTGTGGGCTACGGCTGCCGATTAAACGTTATTTTGCTTGGATGCTGGCCGAGATGGAGATTGCCCCTTGCCAATTGAGCTTGAATAGCTGGAGGATTCTGGCCGGCATATATGTGGTCTGGCACCGGGCAGGTTTAGGTGTACCTTGTTTGGAAGAGGTGAAGAGGTTATACCGTTTGAAGTCTAACCCAAAGACTCACTACGGTTGGTATTACCTCTCTGCTTACGATAGCTCGTCCAACCTTGTCCAGAAACTCCCCGACTCCAACAAGAATTTCAAGGACCTTTGGTTCTGGGCCACTGGGGATTGGGGTCGGGTCCTGAGATCGTTTGAGGAGGACGTCTCGGTTCCGGACATCTTCAGGGCTGGAGGTTAGGAGTTTAATACCCCTTCTTTCTTTCTTTATTCCCGTTCTTAGTTTCTTAGGTTTCTGACTTCTCTGGTTCCTCCCAGCTTGTTGGCGAGATGCTCCCAAGGTTTCTCGTCAGGTTCGGAGGCGGGTAGGTTGGGCTCGTCGGTATGCTGCCCACTGGAGGGAATTGGTTAATGATGCGGCCTTTGTTGAGTCAGGCCTTACTCGGACCGTCCCTCCGGAAGTCTCGGGTCGGATAGGTAGGTGTCTGCCGGCTGTTTTTATCATGTGCTTTATATGCTCGGGTTCTGACTCCATTTTTTCTTTTTGTAGGCATGTCGAAGAGGCCGAAGTTTCTTGAGAAGTTGGCCGGTACTATGAAGAAGGCCGGTCATGCTGAAACTGGAACTTCCCGGGCACAGCCTGATCCTGCTGAGGCTGGGAGGGCGTCTCAGGGGAGAGTTCAGCCGGCTGCTCGTGATCTGTCTTCTCCTGGTGCACAATCGTCGGGGTCTGCTCGTCTCACCAGTCCGCCGAAACCTTTGAGGAAAAGGAGGCGTCAATTTGGGGCCGAGGAGATCGAGCTGGTCCAAGAGGAGGAGGAGGATCCTGTCCCGGGCAAGAAGAAAGACGCTCGCCGGGGTAAAAAATCATCCGTGGGCTCCTTAAAAAAGCGAAAGGGTTCTGTAATCCTCGGGGAGGATGACCTGGGAGAAAGCATCCGGGAGGCCACTTCCCATTTAGTGCCGGCCTTCAATGAATTGGCCGAGGTGATTCCCCCTGAGGAGGTCTCGAGATATGAGGATATCTCGCCCGAGGCTGTGGTCACCGAGATGAGCTCTCAGATGGCAAATGTAGTTCTATTCTCTTTTTCTTTTCTTGATTTTTGGTTCCCGGTCTTCTTCATCTCGTATCTTGACTTTCTTTGTTTTTGTGCAGACTACTTACCTCATGGCGAAGAACAATGACCTTCTTTTGAGCCTGTTGTCCGAGGGTGGTCAGGCCCAGAGACTTCAGAATCGTCTTTCGGAAGTGGAGGCTAAATTGGCTGATCTGGAGGGGGTGATTCAGAACCTTGAGTTGACGGCCATTGAGAACTTCAAAGTTAATAAGGCTCTTAAGGCTGCTGCTGCGCTGGAGCGAAAGCTTGCTGACAATGCTCGGGAGGATTTGAAGACCGCCCAATCTGAAATTGGCGTTTTGAAGGCCAAGGTGGCCAGTGTTGAAACAAAATTGAAGGCCAATGATGAACAAATGGCGCGGGCCCGGGATGATCTTGAGAGGAAAGAAGCCGAGCTTGAGGAAAGAGAGGCCGACCTTGAGGCCAAGAAGGAGGCCATTCGTCTTGAGGGGGTTGGTGACTGCGCCGAACTGATACCGATGGTGCTGCCGAGTCTGAATATGGATCCTATATATGCGGCCATCAGTTTCTGTAAAGGGGAGATCTCCGAGGAGGAGTTCCGGAAGTGGCTCCCTCCCCCTACCGAGGAGGTGATGGATCCCGACCCGATTTCGGTTGTTCCGGATTCCGGGGTTTGCCGAGAAGAGCGACCTGATGTTCCAGCCTCCGGCGATGACTGCCTTGAGATCCCTCCTCCCGTCCTTGAAGTAGAGGTCTCCCGTGCTACCGAGGATGAAGCAGCTGCTCCTCCTCCTGAGATCGAGCCAGTCCTCCCGCCGTCTGAGCCAGTTGAGGAAGAAGTTCCTGCCCCTGTGCGGCTGAATGAATGAGAAAGGGTAACCCGACCCCGGGGCCCTATGTACACTTTACTTTTTGTAATAACATTGCAAGTTGTACTTTGACATACATATATATATATTTCATGTGTTTCTTATCTCTTTCTCCTTCTTCTTTTATGCTTCCTGTTATCCGAACAATTTGAGACCCTTCAGGGGTCATCATGAACCGGAGGGGTACAGCCCGACCCCGATCTGAGTAAAAGACTCGGGTTCTGGGGGAATGTTTCTCCCCAATACAAAGGGACCGACTCGGTGGGACATAACCCGACCCCGAGCTGAGTGAGATACTTGGCTCTGGGGGAATGTTACTTCCCCAGTCCAAGGAAACCGACTTGGTGGGACGTAACCCGACCCCGAGTTTGCGTGAAAGACTTGGACCTGGGGGAATGTTACCTCCCCAGTCCGAAGAAACCGACTCGGGGGGACATAACCCGACCCCGGGTGTGTAGCAGACTTGGACCTGGGGGAATGTTACCTCCCCAGTCCAAAGAAACCGACTCGGTGGGACATAACCCGACCCCGAGCTGTGTAGCAGACTTGGACCTGGGGGAATGTTACCTCCCCAGTCCAAAGAAACCGACTCGGGGGGACATAACCGACCCCGAGCTGTGTAGCAGACTTGGACCTGGGGGAATGTTACCTCCCCAGTCTAGAGAAACCGACTCGGTGGGACATAACCCGACCCCGAGCTGTGTAAAAAACTTGGACCTGGGGGAATGTTACCTCCCCAGTCCAAAGAAACCGACTCGGTGGGACATAACCCGACCCCGAGCTGTGTAAAAAACTTGGACCTGGGGGAATGTTACCTCCCCAGTCCAAAGAAACCGACTCGGTGGGACATAACCCGACCCCAAGCTGAGTGAAAACACTTGGACCTGGGGGAATGTTACCTCCCCAGACCAAAAGGACGGACTCGGTGGGACGTAACCTGACCCCGAGCTGAGAGAAACCAAGTGACCTCGGCGGAACGTATCCAGCCCCGGGCCGAATAAATAAGTGGCATCGGCGGAACGAATCCTGCCCCGAGCCAATTAACCATATGGCCTCGGTGGAACGAAATCCAGCCCCGAGCCAGTTTAATATTGGGACTTGCTCAGAAGGGAATTGAATCGACCTTTTGCGAAGCCCTACCGAATCTGGCATGGGCGTCCCTCTGCCAGATCTGTGAAAAACGAAAACAAGATTAAATAAAATTGAAAGTGGGGGTGACTTAGCACCTATCCCGAAAATGTTTTTTGTAAGCATAAACAACAACATGGATGCCTCAAAACAGCGTCCTGCCCGAGGTCTCCAAAACAAAATTCTGAATCTTTCAGTTCAGTGTCCCGGCGAACCAGGATTCGGATCAGAAGAGCGTTTGATTGGTAAGGGCACATCCTCTACACGTCGGTCCACTGGGGAGCCTGTGTATTTCATGAGGGCTCCTCCTTACCACGCTGGAGTAAGCACACGCTACATGGGCTCAACGCATCCCCGTGCTGTGCCTCTCACGGATCCGAGTGATGAATGGATCAAAGAGTGTCCGGGACGCTAAGGGCATATCCCTCCTTAGGTCCGGTATCACTGGAGCTAGCAATCGTCACGGGGGCCTCGTCACTCCCCGTGCTATGCTTTCCCACGGATCCATTACATCGGGTAAATGAGGATCAAAGAGTGTTCGACACATTAAGGGCATATTCCTCCTTATGTTCGGTAACACTGGAGTAAGCAGTCGCCACGGGGGTATCATCCCTCCCCGTGCTATGCTTCTCACGGATCCTATGCGTCGAGTATGTCCCTAAGGACCCCGAGCTGAGAGAGATGGTTCTGGGGGAATGTCCCGTCCCCAGACTAATGATTATGACTCGGTGGGACGTAACCCGACCCCGAGCTGAAAAAGGCACTTGGACCTGGGGGAATGTTACGTCCCCAGTCCGAAGGGCTGACTCGGTGGGATGTACCGACCCCGAGCCGAGAAAGGCACTTGGACCTGGGGGAATGTTACGTCCCCAGTCCGAAGGCTGACTCGGTGGGATGTACCCGACCCCGAGCTGAAGAAGGCACTTGGACCTGGGGGAATGTTACGTCCCCAGTCCGAAGGGCTGACTCGGTGGGATGCACCCGCCCGAGCTGAGAAAGGCACTTGGACCTGGAGGAATGTTACGTCCCCAGTCCGAAGGGCTGACTCGGTGGGATGCACCCGGCCCGAGCTGAGAAAGGCACTTGGACCTGGGGGAATGTTACGTCCCCAGTCCGAAGGGCTGACTCGGTGGGATATACCCGACCCCGAGCTGTTTGGAATATTAAGGGCGAATTTCTCCTTATGTTTTGGATTGTTGCATTGAGTATGTCCCCGGAGCTCTTTGCAAACTTTTATTTTTTAGAAGAGCGGATAAATAAAAAAAAATTCTTTATTGATACTTGGGGACATACTGCCCTACTTACAACTCTCTGTGGGTCATTTTGAGAGAGGCTCTATATTTGAATTCCTGTCCCTTAAAGTTCTATCTCCTCGGTTTCCTCAGCTGCAGCGAGTCGAGCACTTTTGTTTGGCCAGGCGCCTGGGCCTCTGTCTTCTTCTTTTTCCCCTGGTTCCTTTGTCGTTTTCGACTGTCTTCTGTGATGCATAGAGTTTCTCGTGAGAGAGTTGCGAAGCAGCTGCGAGCTGTTTTCTGGCTTCCGCACACAATTCCAATCCCTTCCCGAGTGGGGAATTTCAGTTTTTAGGTGGTAGCAGGACATCGCGGCTTTCGTTTTCATCATGAAGGGTCGCCCGACGATGGCCTGGTAACTGCTCATGCAGTCTACCACAGTGAAGTCTGTCATGATCGTCCGGGTCCGGGGATGTGTCCCGACAGTTATTGCCAACTGTATTCTTCCTAGTGGGATGACGGCTGATCCTCCGAAACCGTATAAGGGAGTGCTATCGTTGGTCAGGGTTGCATATCTACCCCTAGGTTGTCCAGTGCTTCTCTGGAAATTATGTCAACTGCGCTCCCGGGGTCCACTAGGATTCTGTCTACCTCCGACCCGCTGATGACTGCCTTGATTATCAATGCATCGTCATGAGGGAAAACTTACTCCCCGGGTATCCTCATCAGTGAACATTATTGGTACCGACCGGCCTCCTGGTAGCCCTGTGCCCTGCTCTGTTTCTAAGACATCCGGTCCTCGGGTTCTGCCGTAATCTTTCCTTGACCGGTTAGAGTTTCCGGCCAGTGTTCTTCCTCCTGCGATGATATTGATTTGGCGACCACGTGCTCTTTGTCTGGCTGTCATGACCACGTGGTCAATGTATTTGTTGAGGTACCCGTTTCGTGCTAGATCTTCCATTTGTTCTCGCAGATCTTTACATCCGTCTGTTGCATGTCCTTTGGAGTTGTGGTGTACACAATAAGCCTTTTGGTTTCTTTTGTCCGGAGGAATCTCCTTTGGTCGGGTTCCACTAAGAGGCCTTTCCCCTGGATCTCCATGATAATTTGTCCTAGTGGTTTCTTTAGGGGAATGTATGCATCTTCCCCGACCACATGGTTTACTTGGGTCGGCGCCCTTCTCTCTTGATTGTCCCGGTGCAGTGGTTTGAACTCCTTGTGCTTCGGGAGTGGTCTTCTGGATTCTCTTTCTGTTCGGTGGGGGGCACCCTCCCTTGCGGTTCTTTCTCTAATGGTGCTCCCTTTTCGGGATATTTTCTCCTCGTTCTCCAACAAAACGAATTTTCGGGCCACCTCCAGAGCGGTGGCGTAGTCCGGGGTGTCTTGGATCCTTAGATGGGTCCATAGCCTTCCGACCTTCAAGGCTCCCTTCAAGCTTTCCAGGGCCTCGGGGGATTCATACCCTCCGACTTCGAGTACCATATTATGGTATCTCTCAATAAATATCTTCAGGGGTTCATCGTCTCCTTGCTTCATAAGCCTTAGTTCTCCAATTATTTTTCTGGGGACACAAGCCCCCTTGAAGTGCCGTATGAATGATTTTTCAGTTGTGTGAAGCTGCTGATGCTTCTTGGGGCCAGGCTTCTATACCATAGGATGGCCGGTCCGGCTAGAGTTAAGGGGAATACTTTGCAGATGGCGTCCCCTGTTACTCCTTGCACCTCCATTAGTAGGACGAAACCTTCAATGTGGGTTTTGGGATCGGTATGGCCTTGTATGGTGTCATGGTCGGCATGCTGAATCTTTTTGGGAATTTCTCTGATTTTATTTCTTCCGTGAGGGGGGACTCATCTTTGCCGTCCTGGACATCCCCTCTGTTTGCATTGGGGTATAATCCCCATTTGACCAGCTCCTCCCGCAGCCAAGATTTCATGCTGCTATCTTTGGTTCCATTCCGCCTCTTGCGGTCTCCTTTCTTTCTGTTATCCCGGGGGTGGTGCTTCTCGTGGCCGGTATCTTCTCGTACTTCTTCGTCATATTCTTTCTCCTTTCGCCGGGTGTTGCGAAGGCTATCATAGGAGGGGTCTGGTGACGATTTGTCACTCTTTTCCTCCCATGTGTCTTCGGTCTGGGAATCTCCCTGAACCACTACAGATCTTACCCTGTAAGGATCCCTCCTCCGGGGTCTGTCGTCCTCACTTATATTGACAATTCTTTTCCTTCTGCTATGTCGTTCCTTCGTCGGCTAGTCCCGGCTTCGAATTTTCCATTGTGTGCTCCTTCTATCCTTTCCAACGGTCTACTATGGTTTTTAGCAGAGTTTGGCTTTCCTCCCTTTCTTTCCTAAGGTTTTCCTCAATCTTCTCCATCCAATCTGAGCCGAGCTCCCTGATGGTTGGTGGCTTCCGTCTTCCGCCATTGTCTTACTACGCGAGTTGCTTTTGTTGAGTTCCCCACAGACGGCGCCAACTGTTGACGGCTGATTTTGGTCTCAGGATAATATTGGAATATCACTCCCGGGAAATCCTCCCTCAATAGTGAATTTGTTTGGTTATGGGGGACCCAAGGCAAATTTAGCGAAAAACAGAGATAAACACACCAAACAACAAGGGGATTTAACGTGGTTCGGTGGATTTGGATCCGACCTACGTCCACGGACACAAAAAAGATGGTACTTTTATTACTTAAACACTCTTCTTGGATCTCCACATGTCAGAGCTTGAAGATTCAGATCACTAGTTTTTGTTGATGATTTGATGATGATTTTACACATACTATGCCCTCCTATTTATAGTAATACAGAAATCAGACTCCTATTTGCATAAGAAATCCTAGTTGAACTTAGTCTCTTCTCTTTTTGTAAGGATTCCTAATCCGATTCTCCCTTCTCTTTTCTTATTCCTTTTCGGATTCTGACTTCATTTCCTTGTGAGAGTAGGATAATCTGCTTATCTTATCCGCAAGAATAGGGTGTCGTCATCTTGAATACGTCTCGCCGTCTGGTCGGTCTTCATGAGGTCGGTCATGACAGTCTTTTATGCCGAGAGTGTTTATGCCGACCTTAAAGTGCACGGTCATCCGAACCAAAGTGGTCGGTCTTCACATGATGTGGTCGGGTCGGCTTTGATGATCTCAACCAGTCAGGGAATTACCCTTCTGTCCTCGTCATGCTGTTTTAAATGTTATAGTGCCTGAAAACACCATAAACAAAATGTTAGAAAGATTATTGTTAAATATTTTTTCTAAAGAAAAATGGCATTCATCTATTCCACTGATTATATAATACAACACTTTAATTCTTATAGTTTTAAAGATATAAACTTTTAGTCTCTCGTTTAGTAAATACAAACTTTAATTCTCTGCTATAAAGTAATAAAAAAGAACGGGGGGTGTATTCAATTGAGATTTTAAAAGACTATTTATTAATAAATAAGTCCGTTAGATTTTAAAAGACATTTAAAGAATGTAATGACTTATAAGATTTTATGAGATTTTTTTTAATAGAGATTTTTTACTTATAAGATTTTAAAAGATTTATATCATAAGAATTTGTAAGATTTGAAAGGACTACATATAGATTTTTTTTTCTTTTTTATTAAATAGATATTATATGGAATGGAACTATAAATAATAATAATAATAATAATAATGAAAGTCAATTGGTTTAAGCTGTGGACATTTGCATCAACAATAATAGAAAATAGAATTATATGAAATAGAACCATAAATAAAATGAATATTCAAAATCATAAATTAATGAAAAATATAACAAAGAAATTATAATTTTAAAAGCCAATTTGATGGTCTTTTAATAGCCAATTTGATGTAGCTTCATGTCCTCCTAAGTAGCATTTCTCCACATATCTAAAGCCATGCTAGCTCTCCATGCATTAGCATCTTCTCGTTGCTGCTCTTGGGTTTGCACAATAGGTTCAAAATTATCTTCTTCATTAACCGATAATACTGAAGATGAAGAGTCGTCTATTGGTTCAATTGGAAATTCATCAGAACGACACTCCTTGCGAAGAAAGTTATGTAGTGCTATACATGCCAACACAAGCTCTGCTTGTGTCTTAAATAGAAATGGAGGCGCTGACTTAAAAATTGTAAACCGCGATTTAAAAATGCCAAATATCCTCTCAATCACATTCCTCAAAGAAGCATGGCGAAGATTGAACAATTCATTTTCATTGTGGGGGTCATTACCTTGATCTGCAAAATCTTGGAGATGATATCGCACACCTCGAAATGGAGCTAAAAATTGGCGTCGATTTGGAAATCCACAGTCCACTAGGAAATATTTACCTAATTATACATACAATACATATAAAATTAGTATGAAATGTATTATATAAATGTGTGTTTCTGTGTGTGTTTTTTTTTTATTTAAAAAATAAGTACTTACCTTCGGGAACTTTAAGTCCGTTCCTCCTTGATAAGGCATCACTTAGCAACTTTGAATCATGAGCTGAACCCTCCCACCCGCTAATAACGTATATGAATTCCAAATCAAAGTTACAAGCCGCTAATACATTTTGTGATATCTTTCCATGACGATTACGATAACTGCTGACATCGCGTCCCCTCACTATCGCCGGAATATGTGTACCATCAATAGCTCTGATGCAATCCTACAATAATTTATATGTAAAGATAACCATATGATTAAAAATAAATATTAATATAATTAGGTGATCATCACATTCATACCTTGAAATAAGGGTACAACCTTGTGCTTTCTCTTATTTTAGCAGGCGCAACGGGTCCTGGTTTAGCCATCAAATCAGATGCTATCGAATTCAAGGCCTTCAAAATCTTATGGAAATTTTCACTAGCAGCGAATTGTGATCGACCAAATGTATTACGAATTACACAATATCGAGTATTTTGGCCAACGATTTGCAAGAACGCTGCAAGCATTTCCTCAATACAAATAAATCTTGTATCCTCCAAAAGTGTTTTTTTCTCTAAGAATAATACATAACTTTCGAAATACATCTGGATACATTCTATATACTTGTCGAAAGATTACAGGATCATCGTTTAATGCTTGATGTATATAGTCATATCCAATGGTAGTAATTCGCCGTCGAGTTAATGGACTTTCAATATTTGCACCACGCATCATAAACAAAAACTGATTTAACACATGCATTATTGAATAAATTGCCATCATTGAACAGTCAATTGCTTCATAAAATCTTCATCATCCTTATCTTCGTCATTAATTTCTTTTTCCTCTATGTCGCTACCTTCGTACATGTGCGATTGTGACATTATACATACATAAAAAATATGTGAGGCTGCAAGATAATAAATTAAGAAAATTTAATTGATGTTAACAAACAATATATATATTTTTTCAAACGATGCATTTAGCTCAAAAGGTACAGGAAGTGGAATATCAAAACTAAAAATAAATTGATAAGTTAAATTTTTTTTGATAAATTGATACCAATAAACCATCCCGTGCACATCAAATATTCAATCAAAGTAAAAGCTAATATTCAATCAAAGTAAAACCTAAAGGGAAGAAATCCTAACATGATTAAAATAATAATATCATCCTAACTTGAATTTTATCCAAGATGAGCGCTCTTCCAATGACATGTTCAAGAACAAGTCTTTCCTTGTTTTAGTACTAAGCAATTCACCCGCCCTGTAACGAGTATTCTCATCCAATTTGGTATCTCTTTTATGGCATCCCAATATCCCTCTCTCTTTCTCTTTCTTTTTCTCTTTTCTCCATTAGATGGGATATTTTTTCAAAATTGGCAGAAATAGTCTCAATGCCTATAGAAAGATTTTCTAGAACTTTGGCTTGATTGTTGGTCCCAACTAAGCTAGAATTTCCTTCATATTCATATCTATTTCGCTTATTGCGGCTTGGTTTTTCCGTGGGATCCGAACCTAAAGGGGAATACGATGGTGGACTACATTGGCTGGGTGTGATGGAGGGTGGTAGGATGGTTCATAGTGATTTGGTGCCATGAATGCATCAATGTTAGGATTATATGAAAAGTCTTCCATCCCGAAATCTCTATTTTCTTCCCATAAGTCGTTGCATCAGTATCATCAGCGCCCAATGCAATGGAGCCATTCCCAGTAGCAGTTCCACCCCCAAAAACAATCTTCAAATCCTCATAATCAACTACACTCTTTTCTCGTAGTTTATTGTGACTTGGGTGGGACTGGCAAATAACAAATTATTCACAGTTAATATATTATAAATAACATAATGCACTAAACTAGTAAGCTAATAAAATATTTAAAATATTATGAACTAAACTCACCTTCAAGTAATCTTTCCATACTTCATCACTAGCAGTGAAGGTCTTTGTAATTGGGTCCCACCCAAAGCCAGAGTTGTTACGCATAAGCGTACACATCTTATTATATTGCTTCTTAAACCACTTTATTCGGCTCAGGTAATGATTATATGTTTTTGGGAACCTAATTTTAGCATTAAGACGAGGAAGTATCACTCTTTCTACATTTTGCTTGCTAAGTGACCATTAGCATCACGTAATCCCCTATTGACAGCATCCACCAAGAGGCAACAACTCATTCGTATCATCAATGGTCCAAGATTCATAGTTTTCTTTCTCTTTGCCTTTTCCTTTGTTATTTCCTTGCTCTGAATCCCCCATTTAAATTACTTCTACAACACATAGACATGTATATTATAGTTACTCATCAAATTACTAAAATCCCAATAGATTAATAATTTAACAAGTGTTTCCCAACAAAAATGATCTAAGGTAATTCACAAGTGTTTCCCAACAAAACCGAGAACTACATATTGCTGTATTAACAGATTCAGCCAAATATATACTGCCAAAACATCACTCTGTTAAAGCTTTTGTCAATTAATACCACCACCCATGAGAAATTATAAAAAATCATATCACAAAAATCATATAAATAAAATCAATTAAAATCATACATGTAAAATCTTTTTTCCCCGAAAAATTTCAAGCATTTCACCTAACAAAACAAAAACCTATCATCAAAAGTCATAAAAAATAAATCAATTTCCTTCAGCGATAAAACAAAGTCCATAGTCACATATTTCGTCCAAATATCTAGAAACAAAACAAAACAATTTCCTTCAGCGATGGAACAAAACAAAACACTATAGATCAATTCAATTCATTTGGCTCACCAGCAATAGCCGAATACAGCCCATATAGCAAACAATTTCTAACGCCACGTTGCCATTTTCAGGAATGAAAATCAATCTATCTATTTTTCATTCACAAATTAAAATCGATCAACACATAATAAAAAATTGGAACACAAAAGTACCTTGTTCACGAAGAGTTCACAAGTCTGTTTTTCTTCTCTTCTCTAGCCTCAAAAAAATCTCCTGTCAAAAGTCTGATGGGTTAGGGTGAGATTTTTTTATAGGATTTGATATTTATATTTTCTACTAAAAAGTCTCACACAATCCCACATATAAAAAAATCCTTCAAAATCAACAAGTTTTTCAATACCATAAGACTTCTTATTATTTGTTTAAAGTCCTGATTGAATACCACTGGATTTCGACACCCTATTTAAAAAGTCCTAAAATTCTTAATTGAATACTACAAAACTTTTTAGATTATTTAAAAGTCTTAATTGAATACCACAAAACTTATTTAACTTAAAATAGTCTTTTAAAATCCTAATTCAATACACCCCTATCAAAATAGAACGGGGTGCACTTAGAAATCTTGTAAGTCAGTCCTGTAACTGAGTGTTTAATTTAGGTCGGTTAGGCCCATAGCCGTAGCCGCCGACAGCTTGACATGATCTTCTTGGTACAAAAAGGTTAGGGTTTGGCTTTGGAACTCCTCAGAAACAGATTCACGTCAATCTTTGCTCCTTTTGTACTCCCCACCTCTCCTCCGAAGGTATCTTCTTTCCCTTCTTTTCAATTTTATTTCTTACATTTAACAATTTTATTGCCGATTATTCTTTGAAATCGAATTATTTTATCTACAAGGTAAATTTCTGATAATTCTTTTCCAGTTTTTTTTTTTAATTATTATTATTATACGATCCGTTTGAGTTTAATAGTTTTTCTTTTCAATTGGAATTGATTTTTCAATTTTATTGAATTGTCAGTTGTGTTTGAGCTGCCGTATCAGTGGTTAGGACTAACTTTTGTTAATTTTCTGATTAATCGTTCTTTCCAATTTAATTATCTATGTTCTTTAACAAAAGATCGCAAAAGTATTCCTTTTTTATTTCCTATATTTTCTTACTCCCTTGATTTAATCAACAAAATTTGCACCCGAGTCGTGGCGTTGTCTTTCAGCCTTTGGTACTCTTCAGAATTTCTCCAAAATTTTATGGAAACTAAATTGTGTTGGCTTATATAATTTTGAATTTATAGGTTATGTTAGATATTTTATTTATTTGTTTGTGTATCCTGTATAACTGATATTTTGTATTGATAATAGAACCAGAAATCATGCCGAAGAACAAGGGAAAGGGAGGAAAGAACAGGAAGAGGGGAAAGAATGAAGCTGATGATGAGAAGCGTGAGCTTGTTTTCAAGGAAGACGGGCAGGAGTATGCCCAAGTCCTTCGCATGCTTGGTAATGGTCGGTGTGAGGCCATGTGCATTGATGGCACCAAGCGTCTCTGCCATATCCGTGGAAAGATGCACAAGAAGGTTTGGATTGCAGCTGGTGATATAATTCTTGTTGGTCTTCGTGATTATCAGGATGACAAGGCTGATGTCATCCTCAAATATATGCCTGATGAAGCAAGGCTTCTGAAGGCATATGGTGAACTTCCAGAAAGTACCCGTCTCAATGAGGGCATTGCTGGTGGTCTTGATGAAGAGGATGATGGTGCTGATAATGATTACATCGAGTTTGAAGACGAAGATATTGATAAGATCTAGGTTTGAGAATAGACTCAGTTTGAGGTTTATGTTCAATATTTAACAAATATGGATTATGCCGATGTATTGGTACTTAGAAGTTGGAAATATGTGTTTGCTACTTATAAATTTGGGTTTTACATGGTAAGCCTGTCATATGTTCCCTGTACACCTATATATAATTTTCTTGAGTTTTTGCTCCTTACTGTGAAGTTTGTTGTTTTTGGAATGGATGCTTATACATGTTGCGATCGTTTATTTCAATAATAATTTCTTAAGTGGTTATTAGGAAGAAGGGAAGTGCCAGTATCTTCTTGCCTTAGTTTATGTTATTGCTTATGCATTGATTTGCTGGTTATGCTTAGAGTTGCATCATAAAAGGTATTGATGTTTTGGCATTGTATGGTTTGGAATTTGATTGGAATTTGATCGGGAGAAAGTTATTTACTCATGCTACTCAAAACACGGACTTCCATGTCCATACTCCATATATGGTTCTTAAGTGCAACTCTGCCCCAACAGGAAGTCCGTGGTTCGAGTAGCAACACCCACATTATTTGAAATAATAATGTGGGCAAAACCACTCCCACATGGGTGAGGTGTCCTTACGAAGATAAAATCAAGCGGGATTGTTCAGAGAGTAGTCTTGAGCACCTTCGTTGAGTGCCCAAAGAGGAGATTCAGCCTCATAACTCTGAGGGGTTTAGAAAAGCGCACTTTCACAAAGGCCGAGCTTTTATGAAGGGACTTTTATGTGACTCATTTTCCATGAGGTTATTTGTTCGCTTTGTGTACTCGACAGAGGTGTCCGAGATCGCTCTCTGAAATGTTGTAGAGATCTCACCAAGCTTCTCTAAACATTTTTCTATCTTAGGCTAATTTCTTTAATTCTTGATTATATTTAACTTTCTTAAGTTTTTTTTAAAACCTTTGCTCAAGCTTGCTATTTATAGCAAAACATAGGCAATTTTTAATTAATAAATGTTTTAATCAACTATTATATGGGCTTAATCTAATTTGTCTAAATATGAATAATTAAGTGTGACTTATCATCTTTATCTACCACTTTGATTTAATCTAATTAAATCAAGACAAAATTCAATTAATGGATTAGTTACATGTCTACCACTTTGATTTAATCCGATTGAATCCAATTAAATCAAGCCAAATACACATATAATTACATATTTGCAATTATCCAAATATCCTCAAATGGTAGAGATATTTATGAATTTACAATTTAACTCTTGTGTAATTTTGAATTTATCCAATTAGGTCAAAGTAAATAATCAATGTTATCCAATAACACTTGAATATCTTAGTTAATAATTATAATATCGAATATTATTTATTTAAAAAATAATCACCCACCCAAGTCCTCAATGAGTACACTTCATATTGTGGGACTCTTTAAGTCTAGATACGTTCGTCATATAAGCCTAGCTAATATGTATGCAATTCGACCACCTCCGAATCCGCGAAGAACACAAACATTTTTCTGAACTATATAAATCGAGGTCATTCACATAGTTTATCAATCCCTCCGTCGTAGGCTATCCGAGTTGTGGTTAGGAAACATAGAATACACTATCAAGTTTCTGAGGCGCAGATCTCATGTCGACGTATCCGCAATTCTTTACAACTAATGCCATCAACCCTAGGTGATGAGTGGTAATTATATCACTATTTCCCACTCATTTAACCTAATATTTTGAATAGTTTCTTGAGATTTGTGAATATTTTGATGTGTTTTTGTGTTATTTTGTAGATAAATAAAGTTTCAGGACATTCTAGAGGTGATTTGCGACCAAAACAGTGAAAAAGGACGAAAAGGGCAAAATGGTCATTTCGCGTGTCGCGACGCGCAAGCCTTTGGCCTCGCGACGCCTAACGTGCGCCGAACAGTGCTAACGTGCGCCGGGTCCACAAGTCAGAATCTGAGAAAAGTTTGACTTTGCTAACGTGCGTCGTGTCACATGTGACCATCACAGCCGATCTGCTAACGTGCGCCATGCCACGTGTCATCATCCTACGGTGCCGACAGTCGCCATCGCAATGTGTCGCCACGTGTCACTCCACGTGTCTACCACGTCATCATCCACATCACCAGTTGACCGAGTCAAAGTGCCACATCATCATCAACCAAATCCCACAGCGTGCCACGTGTCGCAATTCTATGGTGCCGACAATCACAATCGCCACGTCAGCATCAATTATTGACTCACTTATCCGAAATTGACACGTGGTGGATAAGAATCTTCATCAGCCAATCACGAGCCGCCACGTGTCGCAATAATTGAGTCCCAACCACCTTGCCACGTGTCACCTTATCACATTATCCAGAATCTGAAGCAGACGAACTAGAAGCTGCAACGTCGACAAAACGGGCGTCGCGACGCGAGCTGGGCCTCGCGACGCCGACCCCCTACTGACGCCTATAAATAGAGCTCGAAATTTCAATTTCAGATGTACCTTCCTCTCTCATTTCTCTGATGTAAATAGAGAATTTTCTATCTAGTTTCTTTTAAATTTTAGTTTTGTAATTAATTTTAATTACTTTCTGTAATAATAGTAATTTACTTTCTTTACTTTTTACAGTTTTTACTATTCACCATGAGGAGGTAACTTCCCCCAGTTAGGGTGAAAGGTAATTCTTTTACTGTTACTATTTAGATTAATCTCCCTTAAAAAAATATATTCACTATTTAAAATATTGACTTAAAAAGGATACCGCTATATTGGTCGGTTGGTAATTCATTTTAATCTGGTTTAAACCTGACTAATCAAGGATACCGCCGGATTGGTCGGTTGGTAATTAAATTTTCTTACCGCCTATATGGCAGGTTTATTTTTGTACCGCCTTGTGGCTGGTTGGACTTAATTTGACTTAATCAGGTTACCGCCTATATGGCTGGTTGGTAAAATAATCACAAGTTAATATATTATATTAAAGGAGATATCTAAATAGTAAATAGTAAAAGTTGATCATTTTACCTTAACATTTTATTTTATTGTAATTTACTTTTCAGCTTTTACTTTACCGCAATTACTTTTCAGCATTTTTACTTTATGTCTTTTACTTTTAAGTTTTTACCAGCCCTTGTTATGTGTTGTAACTAAGTTAGTTATCTGGGGTTGTGATGAATTCTAATATCATCGGTTTATAAAGGGTTATTTATAGTTTGGTTAATTTAAAGGTTTACTTATTAAGTCTTAAGCTTAATGCTTCTTGTTGTCTGATCACCAATAAGATTGATGTGGTAAATCTAAAATAAACTTGACAAAGGAATTTTAGGTTTCAGCCTTAGACTTAATAGCCCATGATCTTCCTTGAGGATAGATAACCCTTTAATAGATTTCCTTTCAGGATAGACATATACCTGTCGGGCGGGGGTAGCCATAATTGGAACTTAAACTTAATGAATCCAGATAATTTGGTTGACATAGACATATGGTTCAATTGGGTTAAACTGGGTATTTGCGTTTGACCATCGACATATGCTTTTGCATAATTTAGTGTTCCAGGTTAGTAAACCAATTTATTACACAAACATGAAATAACCACTTCATCTTTTAAAAGATATTAGAAAGATTCACAACCCAAGATAGTTTTTAATATTGAATTTTCTTAAAACTACTTTTGTGCAATTTTATTTACTTGTTTTTAAATTTAGAATCATCACTATTTCAAATCAATCAATCAACCTGTTAGGTACTAGTAATCATTTGACCTCATAAAATTAATAGATTAGGTATTAAGTCATCGTGGGATCGATACTTTTTATACTACTTGAACGATACGTGCGCTTGTGTTATACGCGTGTGTTTACGCTGGTCAAGTTTTTGGCGCCGTTGCCGGGGACTTATTTATCTTTCACTATTAGTTTAGAGGTTAGATACCTTTACTTGTATCTAATTTCTTTTTACTTATTATTTTTGTTTTCTTGTGTTTCAGTTCTCAGATCATTCATGAGACGAACCATGAGCTTTGAACTCCGACCGCTTGACCCAGAAATTGAAAGAACCATCAGACAGTTGAGAAGGGAAATGGGAGAAGGCCAATAAGCTTTAGTCAACATGGAACCTGAACCTTTGGAGGTTGCACCACCAATTCCCATTCGAGACAGAACCATTCCGGTGGTTGACAGACTCATTTCATGTATTGTACTTCTTCCCTTAACAACAAATACATGTGACATCAATACATGCATTCAGATGATTCAACAGTCAGTTCAGTTTGGGGGAATGCAACTGAAGATCCTAATGCCCACATCAGCAACTTCCTGGAAGTTTGCGGCACTTTCAATTACAACCGAGAAGCTGAAGAAGCAATGAGACTGTGTATTTTCCCTTACTCCTTGAAGGACAGAGCTAAAGCTTGGCTACATTCACTACCAGCAGGTTCCATCACAACTTGGAACACTTTAGCCACCAAATTTCTTGCAAAGTACTTTCCACCAGCCATAACTGGAAAGCTAAGGAATGACATCACATCCTTTGTACAACAAGACTCATAAACTCTCTACGAAGCTTGGGAAAGATACAAGAGATTTGCTCCGGAAATGTTCTCACCATGAGATTCCAAAATGGCTTCAAGTCCAAACCTTCTATAATGGACTTTCTGGACTGATGAGAACCACAATCGATGCTGCTGCTAGAGGAGCTTTAATGGCAAAAGGAGAAGATCAAGCCTGTGACCTAATCGAAGAAATGGCCAACAACAATTCCTTGTGGCCAACAGAAAGGAGCATGATCCAGAATTGCAGGAGGAATTTATGAAAGTGGAGCCAATATAACAGTCAACGCCAAACTGGATCAGATATGCAAATTCATGGAGACTCTTCAGCACTGGATCCACAAGTTCACCATATGAAGAGCACCAGAACCAAACCAACTTGAAGAGACGGTGAATTATGTCAACAATTTCAACAGACAGGGGAACAATCCATATTCCAACACCTACAAACAGGGTGGAGGTGGAGGAATCATCCTAATCTCTGGAGTAACAACTCAGGGCAAAAGAACTATCCACCACAAGGATTCCAACAGCAACAAAACCAGAAGTTTGAAAAAGAACCAGAAATGAAAGAATGGATTGCAGAGATGTTCAAAAAGCAACAAGCAGCATATGATGCTATCTTTCAGAGCCAATCAGTGCCATCAAAGCACTCGAGAATCAAATTGACAACTGGCCAATGCTCAAAGTTACAGACCGCCAGGGAAACCTTCCCAGCAATACTGAGCAAATCCAAGGAACATGGGAAAGGAGCAGTGTCATGCCATCATGTTAAAAAGCGGTACTGAAATCAACAAAGATGTTGGAGCCAAAACAACTGCTGAGGAAGTCCAAAAGAAACAAACAAACAACAGATGGAGGAAAAAGAAGCAAAGGAAAAAGAACAGATCACTCTACCTCCACCTTTTCCTCAGCGTCTTCTGAAAAAACAAACTGGACAAACAGTTTGCTCGTTTCCTAGAGGTGTTCAAAAAGCTGCACATCAACATTCCATTTGCAGAAGCCTTGGAACAAATGCCCAGCTATGTAAAATTCATGAAAGACATTCTTTCACGAAAACAGAGATTGGGAGATTACGAGACAGTAGTATTGACAGAAGAATGCAGCGCCATCATTCAAGAGGAAACTTCCCCCAAAGTTGAAAGATCCTGGCAGTTTCACCATTCCTTGCATCATAGGAGAACATAACTTGGTAGGGCTTTATGTGATTTAGGTGCAAGTGTTAACTTGATGCCTTTTTCTATTTTCAGGAAACTGCAGATTGGAGAGAAACAATGCCCACTTCAGTCTCTCTACAACTTGCTGATAGAATGCTCGTATTTCCAAGAGGCGTAGTTGAGGATGTGCTGGTCAAGGTTGACAAATTCATTTTCCCAGCAGATTTTATTGTCCTTGATATGGAGGAAGACGCAGACGTGCCAATCATCCTCGGGAGACCATTCTGGCTACAGGTCGAACCATTATTGATGTACAAAAAAGAGAATTAACCATGAGGGTACAGGACCAAGAGGTAACATTCAATGTTTTCAAGGCCATGAATTTCCCAGATGATGAAAAGAAGGAGGAATGTTTCAGACTTGATGTGATACACAGTACCATTCAGAACTCCAATGCAATGCAAAGTTCTACTGACAAACTTAAAACATGTCAATTGGTGGAGCCTGAAGATAAAGCGTCTTTTGCACTGAAAAAGCCAATTATTGCACTACAAGCAACAGAAGAGAAAAAGTTCCATCAGCTCAACGAATTGGAGGAATTTCACAATCAGCCTTTTGAGGATGCCAAATTGTACAAAGAAAAGGCCAAGAAGAGACATGATGAGAAGTTAGTGCGCATACAACTGGAACCAGGGCAGAAGGTTCTATTAAACAAATCAAGGGTGAAATTCTTCCCATGGAAGCCAAAATCACGGTGGTCAGGTCCATTTGTGATCACCAAGGTTTTACCAGACAGAACCATTGAGATACGTGATCCTGACTCCAACAAAAACTTTCAAGGTTAAAAACAAGCGTGTCAAACACTACTGGGGAGAATCATTTGAGCGACAAAAATAAAGTGTCACACTTTCAGATCAAGCCTAACGTTCGAGAAGTCACGTCTAGCTGACGACTTTAAAACTTAGCGCTCGCAGAGAGGCAACCCATGCAATTTGTGTATGTTATTGTGATCTGGTGTGTTTTATTTTGTGTGTTTTATTTTGCTGGTAAAGTCATTTCACGATGGAAGAAGCTCTCGCAAATCTTCATAAAGCAATTTCCTTCTCTCCCTCCAAAATCTCTGATGAAAGTTTACAAAGCTCGCTTGGAATGGATGAGACTACTGATGATCAAAGGTATTCCTACTGACATTCGTTGGATTATTGAAGCACGGGTCCGATTGGCAGGTGAGTCTTCTGACTCTTTTATTTCACATCTTCCTGGTTTAAGAAGGAACACCTATGCTAAAAAGAGAAGAGCCAAAAGAATGTGTGTTTGTTATAAATGTGCTCGTATGTTTTATGATACTCGTTGTCGTTCTTTAGGAATGGTGTCTGATAACCGCGAAGATAAGATTAATTTCATTAGGGATGCCTTGATTAAGGAGTCTTTGGATGATATATCTAAAACTCTTGAGACGCATTCCAGTGGATATGTTCATATAGCCATTCGCAAATTACATACAAAATTTTTAAAAGAAAGACAACAGTTAAGTCTCGGAAATCTGACTCAAAAAGACCCTGTTTGCCAATTTATAAGAAAATTGGATGGGAAGCTTGTCCCTGACGCATAGACGTCAATCAAGCCGCTATTTTTCTTGTAAATATTATATCTATTTGTCTTTTCTATAATTGTAATTTATTTTGTTGTTTTATTTTATTTTCTCCTACAGGATCCAGACCTTTTTGACTATCACGATTTATTTTACTGTTAACTAATAATGTGTTATTTGACAGGTACTAGTGCTATTATTTTACTCACCCTTTTCAGGTGTTATAAATTCAACTCATCATTGCACTTTTGAAGACATCCAGAGTAAAACATGGAAGCCACTTCAAGAAGACGAGTTGAAAACATCTGTGTATTTTTCCGGTACTAGTGTTGGTGTTAAGCCACAATATGTAGAAGCATCACATGAATTGGGTCGAGTCTTAGCTGCAAGGAATATGCACTTAGTATATGGCGGAGGCAATCTTGGACTAATGAGGATCATTTCAAAAGCTGTACAGGAGGGAGGCAGTCACATTTTGGGAATTATCCCAAAACCCTTGGCGGAGGCAAATCTTATTGGACCATCAAACGAAGAAGAGTTAATCGTGTCAGGTATGTCTGAATGACTAGTAGAAATGATTAACCGTGCTGATTTTTATTGCTTTGCCAGGTGGCTTGGGCATATTGGAGGAAATTTTTATAGTGCTATCTTGGGCGAACCTGAACATACACCAGAAACCAATTGGGCTGTTTAATATTGAGGATTTTATGATTTTCTTTGTGTGTTTCTTGATGATGCCCGGAGAAATGGGTTCGTGTCAAAACCTTTAAAAGAACTCATTTCACTGCCAGAACTGCTCCGGATCTAATAGACCAACTCTTAGCCTATGAACCACAAATTGACCCTATCCTTTCAAAGATAAATTGGTCCGAGGACGATCGTGGTAAGAGGCGTCGGATTAATCTAGATCTTAACCTTTAATTTCCTGTAGAATTCAGCTAACTAGGTATTATCTTCTAAACTCTTCTTCTACTGTTTAACACATTGGGGACAATGTCTCATTTAGGTTTGGGGGAGGGAATTAGTTGATCAGTACTTTATTTTAGTTTGTGTGTTGTTTTTATTTTTAGTCCAAAATTTTTCGAAAAATACAAAAAAATTGAAAAATTTTAAGAATTACAAAAATATTTTACGTTTTGTTTTTTATTTGACTAAAAAGGTGAAATTGGTAAGAGATAGTTGTGTAAGGAATTTCCACTCCTGAGATTATCTCAAACCTATTTCGGAACAAGTTAATTTTGTTTATTTCCTTTTAAATTATTTAATTTGTAAACTCTCCATAAAACTGATTAAAATGGATCTTCATACTCAGTTAGCAAATATTATCAACATGCATTTTAACATACGGACATGAGCTAAAATTGAAAAGTTTGTAATATTCAGTGGTCTAGTTTAATTGGAGGAAGCATCTCAAAAAGTGATGGAGTAAAAAAAAAAAAACGTCTGAGATCCAAGTTATTAAGTCTGTAAGGGTGTTTTAACACATAGTGCCCTAAAGCCAACTGGTTTGGGAGTCACTGGCCCAAAGCTCGCTACATGGATCAAAGATGCTGCAAAAATAATATATTCTATAAGTCTGAGTAGTAATTAAGTCGTAGGGGTGTCTTAACACCTGGTGCCCTAAAGCTAACTAATTTGGGAGCCACCGACCCAAAGCTCGCTACATAGATGGAAGATATTGTATATAAATAAAAAAAAAATCAAAAATCAAAGAAAAAAAATCAGAAAAATCAGAAAAAATTATTCCATTGCTACAAAAAGGTGTGAATTCTGATAAAACTTTAGGACAAAAATTTCTCTCTTATCAACTGCACTTATGACCGTTGTGGGCAAAAATGAGTTGATTAATTTTTGTTGGCTGTGTATATGGAGAATGGTAAATATAACCGGAGAATTTACTTATTCAGTAATTTAGAAAGAAACAAAACAATTAGTAACTTGGAGTAGAAGTTTCACCTGATTAGTCACTAACTTCTTTATTCTCTTTTCTCTTGTCTTTTTGCTTTTGTGTGCATTAGTTTCACTACATTTTTACCTTTGTAAAATGGTTATGGGTATCATTACTGTAAACCCTCACGAGACTACAACTCGTCCACTAGGGACACCTAGGGGTTTAAAGCCTTGTTGCATACGCTAAATGCAACCGTGATCCCTATGAAAGTGGCTTAGTTAAATTTTATTTTAAAGATGTTTATGTTATTTTATTCTATGTTTTGCTCGAGGACTAGCAAAATGTTAGGTTTGGAGGTGTGATGAGTGGTAATTATATCACTATTTCCCACTTATTTAACCTAATATTTTGAATACTTTCTTGAGCTTTGTGAATATTTTGATGTGTTTTGTGTTATTTTCTAGATAAATAAAGTTTCAGGACATTCTGGAGGTGATTTGGGGCAAAACAGTGAAAAGGGACGAAAAGGGCAAAATGTCATTTCGCGTGTCACGCGCGCAAGCCTTTGGCGTCGCGACGCCTAACGTGCGCCGAAGTGCTAACGTGCGCCGGGTCCACAAGTCAGAATCTGAGAAAAGTTTGACTTTGCTAACGTGCATCGTGTCACGTGTCACCATCACAGCCGATCTGCTAACGTGCGCCGTGCCACGTGTCATCATCCTACGGTGCCGACAGTCGCCATCGCCATGTGTCACTCCACGTGTTAACCACGTCATCATCCACATCACGTGTTGACCGAGTCAAAGTGCCACATCATCGCCATGTCATCATCAACCAATCACAGCGTGCCACGTGTCGCAATTCTATGGTGCCGACAGTCACAATCGCCACGTCAGCGCCACGTCAGCATCAATTATTGACTCATTTATCCGAAATTGACACGTGGCGGATAAGAATCTTCATCAGCCAATCACGAGCCGCCACATGTCGCAATAATTGAGTCCCAACACCTTGCCACGTGTCACCTTATCACATTATCCAGAATCTGAAGCCGACGAACTAGAAGCTTGCAACGTCGACAAAACGGGCGTTTTCAATTTCAGATGTACCTTCCTCTCTCATTTCTCTGATGTAAATAGGGAATTTTCTATCTAGTTTCTTTTAAATTTTAGTTTGTAATTAATTTTAATTACTTTCTGTAATAATAGTAATTTACTTTCTTTACTTTTTACAGTTTTTACTATTCACCATGGGGAGGTAACTTCCCCCAGCTAGGGTGAAAGGTAATTCTTTTACTGTTACTATTTAGATTATCTCCCTTAAAATATATATATTCACTATTTAAAATATTGACTTAAAAAGGATACCGCTATATTGGTCGGTTGGTAATTCATTTTAATCTGGTTTAAACCTGACTAATCAAGGATACTGCCAGATTGGTCGGTTGGTAATTAAATTTTCTTACCGCCTATATGGCAGGTTTATTTTTGTACCGCCTTTATGGCTAGTTGGACTTAATTTTACTAATCAGGTTACCCCTATATGGCTGGTTGGTAAAATAATCACAAGTTAATATATTATATTAGGGAGATATCTAAATAGTAAATAGTAAAAGTTGATCCTTTTACCTTAGCATTTTATTTTATTGTAATTTACTTTTCAGCTTTTACTTTACCGCAATTACTTTCAGCATTTTTACTTTGTGTCTTTTACTTTTAAGTTTTTACTAGCCCTTGTTATGTGTTGTAACTAAGTAGTTATCTGGGGTTGTGATGAATTCTAATATCACCGGTTTATAAAGGGTTATTTTATAGTTTGGTTAATTTAAAGGTTTACTTATTAAGTCTTAAGCTTAATGCATCTTGTTGTCTGATCACCAATAAGATTGATGTAGTAAATCTAAAATAAACTTGAGAAATGAATTTTAGGTTTTAGCCTTAGACTTAATAGCCCACGATCTTCCTTGTGGATATATAACCCTTTAATAGATTTCATTACAGGTTAGAACATATACCTGTCGGCGGGGGGTAGCCATAATTGGAACTTAAACTTAATGAATCCAGATAATTTGGTTGACATAGACATATGGTTCAATTGGGTTAAACTGGGTATTTGCGTCTGACCATCGACATAGGCTTTTGCATGATTTAGTGTTCCAGGTTAGTAAACCAATTTATTACACAAAAATGAAATAACCACTTCATCTTTTAAAAGATATTAGAAAGATTCACAACCCTAGATAGTTTTTAATATTGATTTTCTTTAAAACTATTTTGGGCAATTTTATTTACTTGTTTTTAAATTTAGAATCATCACCATTTCAAATCAATCAATCAACTGTTAGATACTAGTAATCATTTGACCTCATAAAATTAATAGATTAGGTATTAAGTCCTCGTGGGATCGATATTTTATACTACTTGAACGATACGTGCGCTTGCGTTATACGTGTGTGTTTACGCCGGTCACTAGGTGATTGGATTTGGCCAAAGTCCTTATGAATCGTGACTTACTCACATGGATACCAAAACCCCTTATTGTACACATATGGACCGATGAATCCTATCTTGATACTCACTTGATTAATGAGTGCATCAGGCCACACCCAACGAACATCTAGCGCCATACCATGAAATTTTTCTGACATACATGACATGAAAGTGTGGTTGATCTCACACAAAATCAATATTATCCTATAGTCAAAGGATTATATATGCTACTCGGCTCCAGGAGATTCCTATTGACGGTGGTGTGCACTTCAAACTATTAGGAATTGCGGCAAGAATTAATCTGGGATTAATTCGTCTAGAAGAGAGAACACGATTAATTTAGAATTAATCGATTAAATAATATATTGGATATACTAATTGAAATCGGATTTCGTTGCGGAATTAAAATTGGATTTTAATTCGCGGGCGAACGAATTAATTTGGAATTAATTCGTAAGTGACTATCGTAATAATTTTGCTAGGCATTTTTAATTAATTAAATTGGATTTAATAATATCGCGGCGGAAAATTCGTTTAATCGGATTAAAGTAAACCCGGGCCTAAAGTGTTTGTGTAAGCCAACTAAATTTGGAATTTAAAGTGGTGGGACCCACTTGACTTACATCAACTAGTCATTAGATGATGAAGTAGTTGGATGCATTTAATGCATTTTTTCTTTCCAACACACTAAGTTTTGTTTTTGGAAAACATAACACATTAACTTGTTTTTAGAAAAATAAATCAACTATTCATCTTCTCTCTTTCTCTCTCTTGGCCGATTGTATATCCCTATTGTTCTTGAATTTTTGTTGCAAAAATTCATCAAGCTAGCACTTTGTGAGTTGATTAAGGTGATAGGGAAACTCACCCAAGGGTTTGGAACTCATTTAAAAGCTTGGAGCTTCTACATCCATTGGAAATTTTTGAAAATTTCATCTACCAATCAATGTAAGTATTCCGCAACTTATCTTGATTATTCACACTTTAATCATGTTTAGAGATCCTTGGCATGTCTTAAAGACACTAACAATGGTATCATGAGCCTATCTAAACATGATTTGAATTCTATGGTTTATCCACTTTAATTTGGGGATTTTGCTTGGAGCTTATAAATTTCTAAATTGATTATTTGGTTGTGCTTAGATGATGATGACTTAGAGTTATACATTGATAGATTTGTGAAAAATTAATTAGATAAAAAATTTCCAAAATCCTTGTCATGGCCGAACATACCCTAGGGAGAACTCATGGTGATTTTTGAAAATTAGACACTTGGATGTGTTGTTGGCATGAAATGTATGTTAAATGTTGATTTAATTGGATTGAAATCAAATTGCATGATTATTTCCTTGCCTTTGCCGTGAGTTGAAGCATGTTGGATGAATTGATTTTGCTTCAATTTGTGTTGGACATGAATTGGAAAATTAGGCATGATTAAGTTGATTAATTAATATTTTGGAAATATTAGATTAATAGATTAATTGTGTTAATTACACTTTAATTGGATTAATATGATATTTGGAATATTATGCTAATTTAATTTGTTGTATTTGGGCTAATGGGATTGGTTGGGCCAAGTATGGTTTTGGACAATTGGGTTGGATCCAATTGGGCCTAAGACCATTTCCATAAAGTCCAAAATATGACTTTAGGCCTTTAATTATTTAATTGGGCCTAATGGGCCAAAATTGATTTTTGGCATATGATGATTCCTAAATGGGCTTTGGCATTTTGGGTTTGATCCATAATGGCCAAAATCCATGCCTAAAGAATCAATTAAAAGCCCATTGGACTTAATTGAATAGTATTGGATGCTAATTGGGCCTTTGAGACCCATTTGGATTGGATTTGGAATCCAAGTCTAAATTGCACTATTATAAGTATTGGATACAATTTAAATTGGATTTAAAATTGTAGTTCGATATAATTCAAGAATACTTACTTTGAGTATTTATTCTTAAACGAGTTGGACTCGCGCAAATCAAATCGTTGTATGAAAATTGGATGGCCATTAATTAAAGATTAATTAATTGGATTAGATTGATTGACAACATGCTTTGTGTGAATACTTGGATGTATTTGTATGAATAATGTATATCAGATGGATATTAGTTGGGTGGGGGTAATTTTGGAAATTGTTGTAAATATGGTATTTATTTAATTTGGACCTGCGTGTCCAGCCTTTCACCTCCTATTCTCTTTGTATTTCTCTTCTCACCAATTCCCCTAAATGTAAATGAGGTTTCTTATAGTGTTTTGTAATTGGGTAGAAGAATGTAAAGTGTTAGCGGGAGAGAGAAAAGAGAGAGAGATTTGTTCTAGGAAAAAATTGTATTATATATCCATCATCGTATCATTATTAAATTTTATCGCGCCTTATTATGCTTTTAGAATGCATGTTTAAGGGTGAATGATGAGACCTAATCAAAGATAATAAATTGGTTGCCAATTTATGAAAAACACCCTCACTTTAATATTAAGCGTTTTCCTTCCATTGAGTGGTTCTCTCTCAAGATCCAAGATTGGCTTTGATTTTCTGGCCAAAGTCAAGATCATTGTCCATCGCAGATGTGTTTGAACCATGAAAGCTTTGTTATACATCGCATGTCTTTGGCAGTTGTGACTTGATGGCCAAAGTCAAGGTCACTTCTGTACATCGACGTGGATTACGAAGCTTTCCACTATCAATGGGTCGCGCTTAACTGGAATCATTAAGATTGTTGAGCCAAAACCAGGGCTTAGTTGATTCAGAGGAAACATGTTAGGATGATATATTAGATATATAATTTGGACTTGGAGGTCCACCTACTGGATCTAGTAATTGGATGGGATCTAATTGATCTTAGAGATCTACCTAGTTAAGTTTCATACAGCTTGTTGGCCAAAGTCAAGGTTGTGTGTTATTTAACGGGATCCTAGCCCACTAGGAAACTGGGTTTCTCGAGTACTCAACAGAGGGTTAGAGGCTCGCCGAAAAATAGTGGAAGGCTAGTATTAAATTTGCAATTTCGTTTAATACTTGCTAATACATGCTCTTTTATTACTATATCACGTTATATATATATTAGTTGGACTACTATCTTTTATTGCTTTCTTTGAACATTTAGATTGTACAAGACTCTACTCCACTTGTAGTTGGTTATATAGTTGGACTATAGTAACCATTTCATTTTGAGTGTACCCGAAATTGTTGATTGGATAATTAGACTATAGCAATCAAGATGGCTGGAAAGATTAGTGTTAGAGACATAATCATGGGCGAGAATGTCTTTAACGGATCCAATTTTCCAGACTGGGAAATGAATATCAGGATAGTCCTAGAATCTGAGAAGTTACTCTATGTTATAGAGAGACCTCTCGGGCCTGAGCCCGGACATGAGCGGGTAGTAGATCATGAGCTTTGGAAGACTCATCGAGATGATAACTTTACTGCTCAGTCCGTTATGCTTGCTGCAATGACTCCTCAATTTCATCGTCAGAACAAACGATTGGATCCTTATAACATGATGATGAAATTGAAGGACATTCACATATCTAACCTTAGATCTCAGAAGTACGAATTACAAAAGAAGCTCTTTCGCTCATGTATGTCAGAGGGTACATCTGTCGAGCACTACATGTCGTAGATGATTGCTGACATCGAACAGCTAGGTCAGCTGGGCACTACCTTCGAGGCCGAGACTTCTATAGATTTGATCTTATAGTCTCTGCCTGATTGTTGGGGCGGGTTCATCATGAACTACAATATGATGAACCAAGAGAAGACTCTTGGACAGTTGATGGCGATGCTGAAAGAGGCAGAGCCAGAGCTTCTGAAAGGCAAGAAGCGTAAGGCGCATCTTACTTCGACATCCTAGAAGGCCAAGGATTAGCCGAAGGCTTCTGGGGTGTGAAGAAAAAGAAGAAGGGCAAGGCCAAATCATCACAGTCTTATGGGAAGACTAATGACAAATCCCAAGATGTCTGCCTACACTGTGGAAAACGGGGTCACTGGAAGCGTGACTGCCGTGAGTACAAGGCGCACATGAAGGAAGTGAAGCGGGCAAGGCTCCGGCTTCAGGTATGTTTGTTATTGAAATAAACATGTCCACTACTGGTTTTAAAAATTGGATTTTTGATTCTGGATGTGGTACTCACATATGTACTGATGTGTAGGATCTGCAGATTAGCAGGAGACTGACTTTAGGTGAGATCGACCTACGAGTTGGAAACGGGACGAGAGTCGCTGTTTTGGCCATTGTCACCTATGTTTTGAATCTGCCCTCGGTGCATGTAATTACATTAGGTGACTGTTATTTTGTACCTAGTTTGACTAGAAACATCATCTCTATATCTAGTTAACCCGATGTGGGTATACCTTTGTATTCAGGAACACTGGGTGTTTTGTATATAAAGATGATATTTTGATATGTACAACATATGTTAATAATGGTCTTTATATTTTGAATATAAACGAATCTCAAACATATAACATGACAAACAAAAGGCTCAAATTGAGTAATACAGATGAGACTTATTTGTGGTATTGTCGTCTAGGACATATTAATAAGACTCGTATATCCACTCTTTCGAAGAATGGATACTTGGACGGATTTGATCCTAATTCATATGATGTCTACGAATCTTGTTTGTTAGGTAAAATGCCTAAAACACCTTTTAGTGGTAAGGGTGTACATGCCACCAAGCTGTTAGGCCTCGTTCATAGTGACGTATGAGGGCCCATGTCTAGCCAGGCTAGGGTGGATATGAATACTTCGTAACTCTTACGGATGATGCGTCGCGTTATGGTTATGTGTATCTTATGAAACACAAGTCGGAAACTTTTGAGAAATTCAAAGAGTTTCGACACGAAGTAGAAAAACAAACTGGTAAGAGTATTAAAACACTGCGGTCGGACCGTGGTGGAGAATACTTAAGCAATGAGTTTTTGGATTACTTAAAAGAATATGGTATTCTTTCACAGTGGACTCCTCCCGGAACACCTCAATTGAACGGTGTGTCCGAACGGAGAAACTGAAATTTGTTGGACATGGTAAGGTCAATGATGAGTCGCACTGAGCTACCGATTTCCTTTTGGGGATATGCATTGAACAGTGCAATACTTATTTTGAATAAGGTTCCGTCAAATTTTGTTGGACAGACTCCATATGAAATATGGACAGGAAAGAAACCGGGTTTCTCATTCTTGAAGATTTGGGGATGCTGGGCATATGTTAAATGTTTGGATGGTACCAAACTAGAACCCAAGTCGGATAAGTGCCTATTTGTAGGTTATACTAGGGAAACCAAATGATATTACTCCTACAACCCACAAGAGAACACAATATTTGTTGCTCTTCATGCAGTTTTCCTCGAAAAGGAATTCATAGATGCAGCGATAAGTGAGAGGAAAGCAGAACTCGATGAAAATCAGAGTGATACTATTCCGGGCACTGACCCCCTCACGGAATATGAACAGTTCATCAGGGATGAGACTATTCCACAATCTTCTAATACACAAGAACCGCGTAAGTCGGAGAGAGTTTGAAAACAACCAGAAAGGTATGGGTTTCTGATCTCACCTCATGTAGATATTAATCTTATTGAGGAAGATGAACCAACGTTTTGATGAGATCATAAAAGAATATGGTTTCATTCAAAATGAAGATGATTCTTGTGTATATAAGAAGGTTAGTGGGAGTGCACTGACATTCATTGTCCTATATGTTGATGATGTATTGCTTATTGGTAATGACATTCCCATGCTACAATCGGTGAAAGCTTGGCTTTCATTAAAATTCTCCATGAAAGACCTGGGAGAGGCCGCCTTTATTCTGGGAATAAAGATCTACCGGGATAGATCCAGAAAGCTGCTTGGATTCTCCCAAAGCTCGTACATTGACAAAGTGTTGAAAAGATTCAACATGGATCTGTCCAAGAGGGGGCTGCTTCCAGTGTCACATGACGTCTCTCTATCTAAGGATATGTGTCCTAAAACTCAAGATGAGAGAGATACAATGAGTCGAATCCCGTATGCTTCCGCAGTCGGATCGATCATGTATGTCATGATATGTACGCGACCTGATGTCTCGTATGCTTTGAGCATGTGTAGTCGCTATCAGGCCGATCCATGTGATGGTCACTGGATTATTGTTAAGAACATCCTTAAGTATCTTAGAAAAACTAATGATGCTTTCTTAGTCTATGAGGAATTATAACTTGAGGTAACTGGGTATGCCGATGCAAGTTTCCAAACCGATAAAGACGACTATGAGTCGGAATCAAGGTAAATATTTTGTTTGAACAACGGAGCAGTGAGCTGGAAATATTCCAAGTAAGATACTGTTTCCGATTCAACAACAGAAGCGGAATATATTGTTGCAGCTGAGGCAGCAAAAGAAGCAGTTTGGATCTGTAAATTCCTAATTGTATTAGGAGTAGTTCCATTAGCAGCTGAGCCCGTACCTTTGTATTATGACAATAACGGGGCTATAGCACAGGCTAAGGAACTGCGGTCTCATCAACAGTCCAAACATGTACTTAGACGATTTCATATGATTCGTGAGATCATACATCGTGGCGATGTGAAGATCGAAAAGATTGCATCAGATGACAACATTGCAGATCCGCTGACGAAAGCTATATCTCAGTAAAAGTTTGAGCGACAAATACATAATTCAGGTGTTAGATACTTGAGTGATTGGCTATGAGCCAAGTGGGAGATTGTTGGACAATTATGACCCATAACATCACTATTTGTAAAGAACATGGTGTTTTTGTACAAATTAACTATGTGACAAAGGAAATTTCTATTTTATCATTTTGTAATTGGATTACTTGGATATATAAATGATAAAAGTCCATATAGTTAAACCAGATTAATAAGATATGAGACAGTATTAATCCACGAATGTTTTAATCATTAAATATCCATAGTCGTAGTATTATCGAGACTGGACATCGATATTGCGGAATAGACTAGTATTACACTTGTGCGCATTATGGAAGCTTAACGGTATAGTTCTCATATATTTAAGTATTGGATACTTATACAAGTATGATAAGAGGTTCTGTTAGCCGTTGGATCGGGAAAAACTTCGCTCTGGATAGACCCCTCGGAGTCCCATTGGTATTATTACTATGTGTCTATGGGAATCCGAATCAGGGTAGGTATATGTGATCTTTAACCTGAGACTTGCATCGCTATTACTTGCGACAATCGGTTTACTTTGGTTTTGGTCGTCCGGAGCTTTAACAGGTTCTGCGTACGCCTCTGCTGGGTTTACTGAGAATCGTAGTGTATTGGGTGTGATGTCAAGATGGGAGTATCACTTCAGTCATATGGAGATGATGGTCACACATGATACGATACTAGTACTCTTAAATACTACAACTATCGGGATAGTATGACTAGGTCATGATTATCCGATTACAGAGACTAGTTACGCGTGATCCGATATATGCTTCGTACGGGGCAAACACAGAGCCAGCCCTAGGCCTAGCATGTGACATCCGATAATAGATCGTATTACGCAATACTTTGTATACTACGCCTGATACATATTATATATTCTTCGTTGAATATTTCTGGAGAATTGGGTAGGCACAGTGCTTTGCTAGAAGCCAACCATGTCTTGTAAATCGGTGAGAACGTGGTATGGGGTACGCACGTATTCGGATAGTCTGATGATCGTATTTACTGCCAAAAAATCCAGGAATCTCTTGGGTCGCTTCCCAAAGATTCACCAATGACATTTGACTCGAACAGAATTAATCTGGGATTAATTATGAGAGAGAAAATTAATCTGGGATTAATTGCGGCAAGAATAAATCTGGGATTAATTCATCTAGAAGAGAGATCGCGATTAATTTAGAATTAATCGATTAAATAATATTTTGGATATACTAATTGAAATCAGATTTCGTTGCGGAATTAAAATTGGATTTTAATTTGGGCGAACGAATTAATTTGGAATTAATTCGTAAGCGACTATCGTAATAATTTTGCTAGGCATTATTATTTAATTAAATTGGATTTAATAATGTCGAGATGGAAAATTCGTTTAATCGGATTAAACGAACCCTGGCCCAAAGTGTGTTGTGTAAGCCAACTTAAATTTGGAATTTAAAGTGGTGGGACCCACTTGACTTACATCAACTAGTCATTAGATGATGGAAGTAGTTGGATGCATTTAATGCATTTTTTCTTTCCAACACACTAAGTTTTGTTTTTGGAAAACATAACACATTAACTTGTTTTTGGAAAAACAAATCAACTATTCATCTTCTCTCTTTCCTCTCTCTTGGCCGATTGTATCTCCGTCTTTTTCTTGAATTTTCGTTGCAAAAATTCATCAAGCTAGCACTTTGTGAGTTGATTTAAGGTGATATGGAAACTCACCCAAGGGTTTGGAACTCATTTAAAAGCTTGGAGCTTCTACATCCATTGGAAATTTTTGAAAATTTCATCTACCAATCAATGTAAGTATTCTGCAACCTATCTTGATTATTCACACTTTAATCATATTTAGAGATCCTTGGCATGTCTTAGAGACATTAACATCTAAGGTTGATGTCATTCTTAGTATATTTATACATCAATCTAATATGCATAATGACATTACCATTAATAAGGTTTGAAATGAAAATATAGTTATTTTTATTAATAATTAATAAAATGTAGAATATATTATTCGGATTGGCGCTCCAAGCAGCAACACTCCAACAGCTTCAACATTTTGTGACACAGAAAATTACGTATTCTGATTTCATAGCCACAAGTTATATCCAATGTCTAAGGAATTTGCTGCTATAATTGACCTGTGATTTCATTCTTCTACTCCTCTACTCAGCAATACCCCTTTCCAAAAGTCAATACCCTTAAGAATCTTCTGAAGCTTTACTTTTCACTCCTGATGAGTTGGAGAGTGTAATGCCATGGCCCATATCTATCAAACTGACTGTAATAATACCGATTCACTTCTAACGTGGGGGTTGGATCCCACCATTAGAAGAGTATAGTTTATGTTTTACATCTTGGCTCGATACCTTTTGATAGGTCATGATAGTGGGAGAGGTGACTACCGGCTGCTTCATATTATCGCATGTATCAAATACGGCTATGACCCAACCCCTATTATTTTAGCCGATACACTGGATGTTTAGATGAAATAGAACGAAAACCCTCTAGCCGATTTCTGGGAAGCCCTTCACTTTTGTAGGTTGCCTTGACTAAGTTGTCCTCTCAGATTTTCACAGCCGAGCGGGCTGCTATAACTTTTGCCTGGGCTGCCTTCTCATGTTTTCAACCCCCAACGAGCTAACATTGTTTTTAGGTGTGGCTGCAAGAGAAATTGAAGCTCATTGTTTCTCCTTTGTCTCGTTGGTCTCTATTTTTATTCTTACACTCCACACGACCACGACATTATCTAGCATATGCCATACTGAAGAAGAACCTTTCTTGTGACGCATGAAAGGAATGGCTACAACAAGCATCTGACACATAGATTTCTTGGATGTGCCTTTGGTGGCGTCTTGACCATGCCACCATAGACTTCTTTGGTCACTGCATACCTCTCCCAGGCCTCCATGCCATTTCATTTTACCTTCCAACTAGGCTTTTTCAGTAGTACGGGAATCCCACACTTCTTGCCCTTTAAAGGCATATTTTTGAAGGTGGTCCCGTGTCTCGTCACTTCCTGGACCGTTTTCGTGATAAGTGGGCTCAGCGTCGCATTTATACTGTCACTATAACTAACGATGCTATTACATCGAATAGACATGACCCTCATGTTGTCCCTTCTGACTTAGGCTCTTATTTGAAGTGGCAGAGGAGATGATTTATCCATACTTGTCCTAAATTTTGTCTTTTAGCACTTTTGCATTTCATGAATATTTTGAACTTAATTTCAATAAAAACATTAGCAATTTCTCTTAGAATATGCGTGAATACATTAATTATTTTATTATAAAGGTACCAATGTTGTTAACTAGCCCTTTTGGGTTTTTCAATAAACTATTTTTCTCACTCACTTATCCTTAACTTTTGCCTAAACCATTTTCGATTTAGCAGGATGTGCTCTAACTTTTGCTTAGGTCGTCCTTTACGGATTTTCGACTCAACAAGCTTTTCTTTCTTTTTCTTTTGTTATTTCTATTTTTCTTTTTAAGTGCATGTCTATATTGATGGGCTATGTGAACTCATTTCCTTCTAAGTCGGACAACTGTACTGCTCCGTTCTTCAAGATCTTCTTCACCAAATAGGGCCCTTCCCAATTGGGCCTGAACTTTCCCATTGGGTCGATCGCTTGTTGTCTTAAATGTTTCAGCACAAGGTCCAATTCCTTAATCTTACAAGGTCAGACCCTTTTATTAAAGGCCTTAGTTATCCTCTTCTGATACAACAGAGTATGGTATAATGCCCTAATTTTCTTCTCATCTAGTAGAGCCAATTGTGAAAATCTTCCCGTGGTCTATTCTTGCTCGGGTAAGCTTCCATCATTACATGCATTGACTGTACTTAGATCTCTACTGGAAATACAACCTTCATTCCATACACCAAAGAATAAGACGTATCTCATGTTGCCAACCTGACCCAAGTCCTATATCCCATAGAGCAAATGGAAACTTATCCGCCCAATCTTTATACTTTTCCATCATTTTCGCCAAAATTCTCTTCAAAGTTTTATTGGTTGCGTCTACCACCTCATTGGCATGTGGTCTATATGGCAAGGACTTATGATGCCCAATCCCCGTACTTATGTAGCATATCATTGGTCTCTCTTTGAAACTGTACCCCATTGTCTGTCACCACGTGGCAGGGCATTCCATACAGACAGATGATATATCATGCTATAAATTTAGCCATCTGCTTGGTTGTGATATCACAGAAGGATTCAACTTCCACCCATTTAGAGAAGTAGTCCACAACCACCACTATAAATCGATGCCCTTTAGAAGCCCGTGGCTTGATTATCACCAATTAGATTGATACCCCAAGCTGATAAGGGCCAAGGCTCTGATAATCTCTGCAGTTCTATTGGTGGTAGGTGTTCAAGTTCTTATGGGCCTGACAATCATGACAATGCTTTACCAGATCTGTGCAGTATGCCTCAATAGTTAACCAACAAAATCCTTGCTGCACAATATTCTTTGACAAATTGATCCCGCTCATGTGTGGCCGACATACTTCTGCATGGACTTCCTCTATCACCTTCTTATCTTCTTCGTCATTTAAGCACTTCAGATGTATTTTGTTAGGCTGCCGCTTATATAAACCCCCTCTCAAAATTACGAACTGAGAAACCAACTTTTGTATTGCCATTCTGTCATTTTTACCAGCTCTCTTGGGAAATTCTCTGTGATCCAAGAAATTAAGGATATCGTGGTATGAAGGTCTACCGTGGTTAACCTCGACATCCATAATCCTCTCTACTTTAAAGCTAGGCTTACTGGCTGTAGTCAGTACCATGAGTCTTTTGGTTAGCTTTTCTGGGTTCTCCTAAGTTGAAGCCGATATAGCTAGTGCATCTACCATCTAGTTGTCTTCCCTAGGCAGGTGTCAGAATATATAATTCTGGATTCTTTTCATCAATGCTCTAAGATGGAACATATACGGCTTCAACTTATCTTCTTTCAACTCATAGTCCATTCGTATCTGTCGGATTACCAACATCGAGTAACCATAGACCTTCGTGTCCCTCACCTCTAGGGCTATCGGTGCTTCTATTCCAAAAATGTAGGCTTCATATTCAGATATGCTGTTGGTGACTGAAAAAGTTATCCTCTTAGCCATAGGTAAGTTTCCCCTCCTAGGGTAATCATAACAATTCAATTTCCAGCACATTTGTAATTCACGGTTCCGTCAAAGTATATCTTCTATGGCCTTAATTTCTTCATCTGGGAATTCAAACTCATATTGATCTCCTTCAATTGGTTGATATGCTAGAAATTCAGCTACATCCCGCCCTTTGATTACCTTCTTGGTAATGTACTCGATGCCGAACTCATTCAACAGAAGCAACCACCTTCCAAACTTCCCCGACCAATGAGGGTGCCGATTGTAAGTACCTCAATGAATTCTCCTTATTGACCATCTATATCTTGTAGGATTGAAAATAATGTCACAACTTTCTTGAGGCCCATATTACTACTAGACAAATTTTTCTCACTTCCTGGTAACAGGCTTCATAATGTAACATCTTCTTGCTAAGATTGTATACTTTGTGTTCCACCTTAGTATCATCTTTATGCACTAACATTACCCCCAAGGCTTTAGACTCCACGGCTAAATATAAGACTAAAGGCTTTTCAGGTCTTGGCGACTTCAAGACCGATGGGTTGGTCAGGTACTGCTTGATTTACTTAAATGCCTCTTGGCATTTCTCGTTCCACACTACTGGATGATCCTTCCTGAGCAACTTGAAGATCGTTTCACATACTGAGGTCAGTTTAGCGATGAATTGACTGATGTATTGTAATTTCCCAAGGAATGCCCTCACCTCATTCTCTGTTTTAGACGCAGACATATATGTTATTGCCTTGATCTTCCCTAAATCTATTTCTATTCCTCTATTTCCCTTCATATATCCTAACATGTTTTTGGATGTGATCACAAATACGCACCATGTGAAGGAATTTCTCCAATGCAACAAAGTGATATTCTCTGCTTCCTGATTTGATGATCATGTCATCAACATAAAATTCAACTTTCTTATATATCAAATCCTGAAATTATTAGGGTTGGTGCTCGGAGCTCCAATTTTCTTATGTATTTCCTTCTAAATACTTATGTAAACATTTTATTATGAATAAAGTAAACAGTTTCTATTATATAACATTTCTTTATATATGGTAAAAACGTAATTGACCTTAGAATGATTAGTTATGATACAATTGTAAAAGCGTCGCAACTGACAATGAATTGTATCATTACAATATTATTTATTTAACAGTTTCTGGTCAAGGTTTACATTACTTGGTCAGTAAGTAAACCCGTTGAGACCGGTAAATATCGTATATTGGAATCGTAGATTCCAATGGTTGATTTTCAATGAACCATGAGTCTTGGAGACTCATATAGATATGTAGGTGTTTATATCAGATAAATACTGAACGACTCACCGAAGATTCTTAATGGATGCTACACTAACGTCAATAAGAATCTTCTCGGGTTGAGTAGCATATTGATTCTTTGACTTGAGATACCACTGTGGATATATGAGATATCCTCTACACTTTGATGGCAGTCACGTCACCGACCTATTAAGGTCAGACCTTCGCCTGTCCGTTGGGTGTGGACTAATCCTCAGGATATCCTGTGTGTGTCAAGATAGAATCTGTCAGCTTTGTGTACAGAGCATAGATATTCAATATGAAATTAGCAATCTGTTAAATCCATGGGCCCGTGGTACACTGTAGAAGTGAGTTCTAAGTGTTATTAAAAGATTGGTAATAGAAACATCGTGGGATTATATCTATAGAGATTTGACGTTTATATCTATATCTCTGGAATAATTCGGATATCTGTGACTGAAGGATTATACGTATGCAATGACCTCGACCTGTATGGTTCAACGAGTTTATCCATGTTCTTTATAATTTACGGGTGGGTAGATTATGGACACGAAATTGAATTTCGTGATGGGTATGCCTGAACCTAGAGAGTCTCACTAATGAAATATACGCGTAGAGCACTAGGGCAACTTTTATGAATAATATTGATTATTTATAAATCGTTTAGCGGTTAAACGAAAGATACATGCAAATGGACCTTTTGATCATTTCCTAATTATTGTGTATTTGTATTTAATGTATGATTTTATTAAATACACATTAATTAAATGTCAAATTATGATATTTGACATATATCATTAATATATGTATTTGGAATATTTAAATTAAATATAATACATATATTTGAGATATTTATATTTAATTAATTATTTAATTATTTAATTGTTAAATGATTAAAGTAATTAGAATATTAATATCTACCATTATGATAAAGTTTGAAAATGATTAATTTGTGTATAAGTTTGACTTTAAAATTAAATTAAAATGTTATCAAATACCTTTTGACTTCTTTGATATTTGTTTGAAAATTGAAAAAATATCTTGTTTTATTTTTCCACCAAATTCGGCCAAACCCTAGCATTATATAAAGGACTTATTTTTTCATTTTCTTCACTTGTTGAAGCCACCAAAAACCAAAAACAAAAGAGACTTGAGACAGAAAGAAAAGAAATCAAAAAGAAATTAAAGAAAGCTTGGATTTTTATAAGTATTTCCACATTTCTATTAGAAGGAAACTTGTTCCTTTTGTTCTTGGCTACAACATGTGTAGTTCTTAAGTTTTTCTACTCTCTTATGTTTGTTTCATTATGGTTGGAAGCATGAATGAAAGATGTATGCATGTTTGATTAACAAAGTAAACTTAAAGGTGTATAAGCACACTTTTGATCATTTGATGATCTTGTTGCCATTCTAGAGTTTTTAGGCCACTCATTGATGACCTATAATTTTTCTTGAGTTGTTTCAAAGTGGTGAGACTTGTTTTGGTGTTGTAGAGATTAGATTAAAGTGTTGGATTTGGATAATTTTGTTAATTGGATTAATTTGAGAAATTATGGTTTATACCCCCACCAAAATTAGGGATTTTCATATATGTGTTGTATAATGATGTATATAAGATGTAAAAATCATTTGGTGTTGATTAGAATTCATCCAAACTTATTTTGAACAAATTTGGACCAAAATACAAAAAAGTTGAAATTTGGTGATGCGTTCGGCAATTGGGAATTTTTTGTGATTTTGTGTTGGGAGTTGTATTTTGATGTATATGATTTGTAGAAATCATTTTGGTAGTGATTTTGAAATCACTTAAATTTGTATTTGACAAATTAGGACTAAAATGATCAAAATGCAAACTATTGGGGTCTCACGGTAATATGAGAAAATCTGATTTTTGGGTAAAAAATTTATTTTTTAAGTATTGAGTAATTAGAATAAATAAGTTTATTTTAATTGTCCGAGAAAAATTATTGAAATCGGAAAAATTTATTTTTTCGAATTCCGCTGCATTTACCCCTAAAATCCCCTACAAAATGGTATCAGAGCGAGTTTGATTCCGAATACATGATATGATTATGCCTTTAAATTTAATGTTTAATCTAATCTTTACTTTATGCATACATGTGTTTATTTAATTTGATTATACCATGAAAACCAATCTGCAAAAGAATACATGGTCGACGAGGCGGTGCTATCCACCAAAACATCGATGTGAGGTAGAGTAAAATAACCTTTTGGACAAGCCTTGTTGAGGTCTCTGTAGTCCACACACATTCTAATCCTTCCATCCTTCTTTGGAACCGATACAATGTTGGCTAACCACTCTGGGTATTTGACTACTTCTAGGAACCCCACTTCTACCTGTTTCTGCACCTTCTTTTTGATATTTTCTACCCATTCTGGCTTCATTATGCGAAGCTTATACTTTACGGGTCTCATATTCGGGAATGTTGGCATCATGTGTTGTGTTATGCTTCTGTCCACTCTCGACATGTCTTCATAAGACCAGTCAAATATCTTTGCATATTTTCTTATCAAAATCTTTAATTATTTCCTCTCTCCAGGGCCAACCTCATTTGTAATTAATATGTTCTTGGGGTTTTCATATGTATCAAGATTAGATGCATCCATTTTAGCGGAATTAATGTCAAATATGCTCATGTCATGCATGCAATGATGTGTGCTAAATGAAAAAAGATCAAGCAAGTAAGAAAAAGAATTTATTTTATTAACTTTATGTGCAGAATTATAGTCAAATAGTTCAGGTATATAAACATATCCATAGTCATCTTCTTTCTTGATTGTCTCGGGGTCTTCTAGTGTCAGCCCTTCCAACTGGAGCAGTTCTTCCTCCATCCATTTCTTGTTTCTTTCGTCAGTTCTGGTTCCGCACCATTTGCTTCTATCTTTGGTACGAGACTATCTCTTTTTTCAGCACTGGACTAATTACCCAGTCTACTATACCAGCAAGGATTTCGAAGCCTGGCACAATGACGCCATTTACTTTGCATGGTTCCAGAGTTCCTTGGTACCCAACCTTCACAATGTTATCATACAATGTCTGTAACACACCGATTACCACGATATGATATCGACGACCAAATTCAATGTGCGTGATGTATTATTTAACATAAAATTACGCATGTGTGCGTTCGTGGTGGCAAGAATATTTTTCGAAAGTCCGACGAAATTTTTGCGATTACAACACACATTTAATTTTTTAATCATTTTTGGACATCCTTCGATTATTTGGCCATAACGTGAGTTACTGATGTCCGATTTTAGTGGTTGTTATATGGTTGGAAAGCTTTGATGAAGATCTACAACATTCATGTTGAATATTTTTCCATAGCCAGGGTGGAACCAAGTCAAAAACGTGCATTTTCGGACCAACATTGTGGAGTTATGAATTTGCCCCTCATTGAACATGTGAAAAATTAATTATTATTATTTTAATGTTAATAAAAATCTTCCATTTATTATATAAACAGCCCTGATCACTGTATTCCCCAGCCTATTCTTCATGATTTCCCTAGGGGGAGCTCATGATTTTGCTTCCTCTCTTCTCTTCACGCCAAGACAAGTGAGAAAATGATGTTTTCAAGCTCATCCTTAAGGAAGTAAGCTTCCATTGCTCCCCGCTTCTTTCTTTTCGATTTTTTACATGGATTTTCATTCCCTATTTATTTAGCTTACATGAAACCTAGACCCAAATTGCTGCTTTTGGCATGAATAAGCTTGATAGAGCATTTTATGTATGCATTTGGAGGTATTATAACATGGATTAAACTTTAGATTAGTTAAGACTCAAAAATTTATAAATGGGTCTCTTTGAGTAGCCATGGCCGAATATGGATTGGGCTATCATCCTTTCACATTTATATCCCTTATCTCATTTTAAAGGTTATGATTTAATCAAGTTAAATCTAAGGGTCAAAATCTTGACAACACATTAATGAATTTGATCCAAAAGTTGACTTGACTTTTGTGTTGGCAAAATAATGGCCATTAGATTTATTTTGACTAAATCATAAGCATTAAAAGGAGATAAAGGAGATAATGTAAAAGGATAATAGCCCAATGGAACAGGCTCAGCTGCTAACAGAACTACTCCTAATCCAATTAGGAATTTTCGGATCCAAACTGCCTCTTTTACTGCTTCAGCTGCAATAATATACTCCGCTTCTGTTGTTGAATCGACAACAGTCTCTTTCTTGGAAGATTTCCAGCTTACTGCTCCATTATTCAAACAAAATATGTACCCGGATTGCGACTTGCAGTCGTCTTTATCGGTTTGGAAACTTGCATCGGTAAACCCAGTTACCTCAAGTTCTCAATCTCTATAGATTAAGAAAGCATCCTTAGTTCGTCTAAGATACTTAAGGATATTCTTAACCGTCATCCAGTGACAATCACCTGGATCAGCCTAATAGCGACTACACATGCTCAAAGCATAGGAGACATCAGGTCGCGTACATATCATGGCATACATGATCGATCCGAATGCCGAGGGGAACGGTATCCGACTCATGCTGTCTCTCTCATCTTGAGTTTTAGGACGCATGTCCTTAGATAGAGTGACGCCATGTGACACTGGCAACAGTCCCCTCTTGGACTGATCCATGTTGAATCTCTTCAACAATTTGTCAACATATGTACTCTGGGAGAGTCCAAGCAGCTTTCTAGATCTATCCCTGTAGATATTTATTCCTAGAATAAAGGCTGCTTCTCCCAGATCTTTCATGGAGAATTTTAATGAAAGCCAAGCTTTCACCGATGTTAACATGGGAATATCATTACCAATAAGCAATACATCATCAAATTAAAGGACAATGAATGTCAGTGCGCTCCCACTAACCTTCTTATATACACAAGGATCATCCTCGTTTTGAATGAAATCATATTCTTTTATGATATCATCAAAACATTGGTTCAAAGACCGCGGTGTTTGCTTCAATCCATAAATGGATCGATTTAACTTACAAACCTTGTTTGCAAGTCTTGGTACGACAAAACCGTCAGGCTGTTGCATATAAACATCCTCCAAAAGGTTTCCGTTAAGGAAAGTGGTTTTGACGTCCATCTGCCATATCTCGTAATCGAAATATACAGCAATAGCAAGCATTATCCGAATGGATTTAATCATGGCAACTGGTGAAAAAGTTTCGTCATTATCGACACCATGTCGTGACGATACCCTTTCGCTACAAGCCTAGCTTTGTACGTTTGTATGTTGCCATCCATGTCGGTCTTTTTCTTGAAGACCCATTTGCATCCAATGGGCTTTACGCCTTCTGGTGCATCAACCAGTGTCCAAACTTGGTTGGTATACATGGAATCCATTTCGGAATTCATGGCATCTTGCCATAAACCGGAGTCGATACCTTGTATTGCTTCCTCATACGTAGCCGACTCGTCTTCCTCAATAAGATTAATATCCACATGAGGTGAGATCAGAAATCCATATCTCTCAGGTTATTTTCTGACTCTCTCCGACCTACGCGGTCCTTGTGTAATCGAAGATTGTGGTATAGTCTCATCCCTGATGGACTGTTCATGTTCCGTTAAGGATTCTGTGCCAGGAACAGTATCACTCCGATTTTCATCAAGTTCTACTTTCCTCCCACTTATCACTGCATTTAGGAATTCATTCTCAAGGAAAACTGCATGTAGAGCAACAAATACTTTGTTCTCTTATGGGTGACAAAAGTAATATCCTTTGGTTTCCCTATGATATCCTACAAATATGCATTTATCTGATTTGGGTTCTAGTTTGGTACCTTCCAAACGTTTGACGTATGCCCAGCAACCCCAAATCTTCAGGAATGAGAAACCCAGTTTCTTTCCTGTCCATATTTCATACGGAGTCTGTTGAACAGACTTTGACGGAACCTTATTCAAAATAAGTATTGCACTATTCAATGCATATCCCCAGAAGGAAATAGGTAGCTCTGTGCGACTCATCATAGACCTTACCATGTCTAACAAAGTTCGGTTTCTCCGTTCGGACACACCGTTTAATTGCGGTGTTCCAGGAGGAGTCCACTGTGAAAGAATACCATATTCTTTCAAGTAATCAAGAAACTCATTGCTCAAGTATTCGCCACCACGGTCCGACCGTAATGTCTTAATACTTTTTCTGGTCTATTTTTCTACTTCGTGTCGAAACTCTTTGAATTTCTCAAAGGTTTCCGACTTGTGTCTCATAAGATACAAAATAACCATAACGCGATGCATCATCCGTAAAGGTTACGAAGTATTCATATCCACCTCTAGCCTGACTAGAGATGGGCCCACAAACGTCACTATGAACGAGGGCTAACAGTTCGGTGGCGCGTACACCTTTACCGCTAAAAGGTGATTTAGGCATCTTGCCAATAAACAAGATTCGCAGACGTCATATGAATTTGGATCAAATCCTTCCCACGTACCCACTATTCGAAAGTGTGGATATGCGTGTCTTGTTTATATGTTCCAGACGACAATGCCACATATAAGTTTCATCTTTGTTACTTACTTTAAGTCTTTTGTTTGTTACATTATATGTTTGAGATTGATTTATATTCAAAATATAAAGACTATTATTTGCATCAGCTGTGCAAATTTCTATATCATTTTTATACATAAAACACCCAGTGTTTCTAAATACAAAAGTATTCCCACATTGGGTTAACATAGATACAGAAATTATATTCCTAGTCAAACTAGGTACAAAATAACAGTTTATAAGTTCAAGTACATGCCCCGATGGCAGTTCCAAAACATAAGTGCCCACGGCCAAAACGGCAACTCGAGTCTCATTTCCAACACGGAGGTCAATCTCTCCCGAGGCCAGTCTCCGGCTAAACCGCAGATCCTGCACATCAGTACATATGTGAGTACCACAACCAGAATCAAAAATCCAATTTTTAAAACTAGAAGTAGACATGTTTATTTCTATAATAAACATACCTGAAGCCGGTGCCTTGCCCGCTTTGATTTCCTTCATGTGTGCCTTGTACTCGCGGCAGTCACGCTTCCAGTGACCCCGCTTCCCACACTGCAAGTATACATCTTGGGATTTGTCCATGGGTTTCCCAGAACCATTTGATGATTTGGCCTTGCCATTCTTCTTATGTTTCTTCTTCTTAACACCTCCAGTCGCCTTGGGCCAATCCCTTGGAGTCTGAGATGTTGAAGCATAGTGCGCCTCGCGCTTCTTGCCCTTAAAGAGCTCTTTTTCTGCCTCACACATAGTGGACATCAACTCTCCAAGAGTCTGGTCTTGGTTCAACATGTTGTAGTTCATGATGAACCCACTCCAAGTGTCGGGGAGAGACTGTAGGATCCAATCCACTGAAGTCTCAGCCTCGAAGACTATGCCCATCTGTCCGAGCTGCTCAATGTCAGCAATCATCTGTGAGACATGATGCTCAACAGACGTACCCTTTGACATTTAAGTGCAGAAGAGCTTCTTCTGCAACTCGTATCTTTGCGATCTAAGGTTAGATCGGTGGAGATCGTGCAACTTCGCCATCATCTCATAGGGATCCAACCCCTTGTTTTGATGACGGAATTGCGGAGTCATAGCGGCAAGCATTACCGATTGAGCAGTCGCATTATCATCGCTATGAGTCTTCCAAAGCTCTAGCTTAAGCAACTGATCAGGTCGGGGCTTAGGCCCAATAGGTCACTCTAAAGTGTAGAGTAACTTCTCGGATCCCAGAACAATTCTGAGATTCATATCCCAGTCCTGAAAGTTTGTGCCATTAAAGACGTTGTCGCCCATGACAATTTCCCTAATGCTCAACTTTCCTGTCATCGTAACCACAATAGTCCAACTATTCAATTAACGATGTATGGGTATAGTCTAACTGTTACAAGAAAAATAATAATATATTAGTCAAACTAATAAAATAATTGACGAAATAATTTTGAAAGCGCGTAAAGCTAAGTATTTGAACGAAAATAAAAAATCAATATTAGCCTCCCACTATTTTTCGGCGAGCCTCTAACCCTCTGTTGAGTACTCGGGAAACCTAGTTTCCTAGTGGGCTAGGATCTCGTTAAATAACACAAAACCTTAACTTTGACCAACAAGCTGTATGATATTTAACTAGGTAGATCTCTAAGATCAATTGGATCTCATCCAATTCCTAGATCCGGTAGGTGGACCTCCAAGTCCGAAACATATATACAATATATATGCCAATATATCCAATATATTTTCCTAACCTTTTTTCCTCTGAATCAACTAAGCATTGGCTTTGGCACAACCAGCTTAATGATTCCAGTTAAGCGGAACCCATTGACTTTGGAAATCTTCGTAATCGATGTCGATGGACAAGAAGTGATCTTGACTTTGCCCAACAAATCACAACTTGGACAAGACACCGATATGGAACAAAGCCTTCATGATTCAAACACATCCACGATGGACAAAGGTCTTAACTTTGGCCAACAAACCAGTGCCAATCTTGGATCTTAAGTAAGAATCACTCAATGGAAGGAAAACGCTTAATATTTTATTGAGGGTTTTTTTCGCGTATATTGGCAACCGATTTATTATCTTTGTTAGGTCTCATCATACACCCTTAATCATGCATTCTAAAAAAACATAATAAGGCGCGGAAATAAAATAATAATGATATGCGGATGGATATCGCACAAATTGTTCCTAGAACAAATCACTCCATTTCCTCTCCCCGACTAGCACTATTCTAACTTCTACCCAATTACATAATACAATAATAGAAACCTCATTGACATTGAGGGTAACTAGGTGAGAAGAGAATACAAAGAATCAAGAGAGATAAGGCTGGACACGCAGTCCAATTAAATAAATTCTAAATTTACAACAATTTCCAAAATTGCCCTTTCCCATCTAATATCCATCCGATATACATTATTCATTCAACACATCCATGTATTCATTCATAGCATGTTATTCAATCAATCTAATCCAATTAATTAATCTTTGAATTAAGTGATCATCCAATGTTCAAACAACGATTTGATTTACGCGAGTCGAACTCGTTTGAGAATAAGTACTCCAAGTACGAATTCTTGAATTATATCGAACTACTCTTTAAATCTAATTTAATTCATATTCAATACTAATTCATTTATTTAATTCCAAATTAAATATCTACACTTTTAATGCGCTTTAACGACTTAGATTCCAAATCTAATCTAAACGGGTCTCAAAGCCCAATTAACATCCAATGTTGTTTAATTAAAGTCCAATGAGCTTTCAATTGATTTCATAAGGCATGGACTTTGGCTAATATGGGTCAAACCCAAATACCAAAGCCCAATTAAGGAATCACCCTTATTTGCCAAGAAACCAATTTAGGCCCAATTAAACTTTTAAAGCCCATTTGTTATATTTGGACTTAATGGAATGGTTTAGGCCCAATTTGGATCCAATCCATTTGGCCCAAACCAACTTGTCCGAACCAAGCCCATTTGCCCAAATACAACAATTATAAGCCTAAATCAAAATCAAGCCCAATTTATTAAATTCCAATTTTCCAAAATTCATAATTTAATAAATCAAAGTGTTTAGCCATGATTAATCTCTTAAATTAACATTTCCAAAATACTAATCTAATCCATTAATCATGCTTTTCATCATCAACACATGTCCAACATAATTGATTCAAAAAATTATCTCATTTCATGCTATCAAGCTCACAGCATTTTAGGGTTCTTATTTCGATTTCGTTTTCAATCCGATTTAATTACAAATCAACATTATCCCAAGTTTTTAAACTCATCCAATGATCAAAAGAACAAAAAATACCATGACTTTAGGGTTTAGTAAGCATTCGGCCAAGCCATTTATTTGGGGAAAAATTAATCCAATTCATTTTTCATGAAATTGATCATGCATAACACTATGTTATCATCATTCAAGCATACTCAATCAATCAATTTTATCAAATCATGCTCAAATAATTTTTACCCAAATTTTAGCATAAGAACCATAATATTTTTCATGCTCAAATTAGGCTCATTGATACCATTGTTGGTTTCTAATATAGTCCCAATATCATATTTGAACAATGAAAAGAATGAATACTCAAAGAAGTGAGGCGGAATCACACTTACATTGAATGGATTTTGATGAAGATGAACACCAAAATCTCTTTGTTGAATTCGGCCAAGGTGATCCTTTGAAGTTTCGGCCAAGGATGTTCTTTGAAGAAGATGAATAAGCTCCAAGCTTTGTAAGGATTCCAAGCTCTTAGATTAGTTTCCCTATCACCTAGTGATGATTCCTTGAATGTGCTAGCAAATGTAGAAAGAAAACAATTTTCTTTGTTCTTGGTGGATCCTCACGGCAATGAGCAAAAGGAGAGAGAGAGAGTGTTTTGATTTTGTTTTCTAAAAACAAGTTATATCAAAAGTGTTACCAAAGTTTGGTATATGGCTTTCAAAAAGTCAAAACTCAAATTTGGAGCCAAAATGGCATTAAAGGCTCTCAATAACCAACATCATGAATAGTGACTAGTTGTCACTCACCAAAAAGGTGAATGGACATCCATCACTAAAGTGATATGTGATGTGACGAGCGATGTGACAAGTGATGTGAGTTGTGGCCGCACTTGATTCAAAATCGGAGTGGCCTCGCAAACACATCCCAGGCTCGGTTTCGTTAATTCCGAATTAACAAATTTTTCCATTGTGACGTAATTAAATCAAATTTACTATTCACATCGCTCGCGAATTAATTCTAAATTAATTCGTTTGCCCGGATTAAAATCCAATTTTAATTCCGCGTTGAAATCTAATTTCGTTTAATATATCGAATATATTATTTTAACGATTAATTCCGAATTAATCTTTCTCTCTCTTCAAATAATATTTTATCCTAGATAAAATTTCTCCGTAATTAATCCCAGATTATTTAAGTTCGAATCATACGTCATCGGTGAATGTTCGGGAAGTGACCCAAGAGATCCCTGGATATGTTGGTAGTAAATCCGGTCGTTGGACTATCTGAACACGTACGTACCTCGTACTACGTTTTTACTGATTTACGAGACATGGTTGGCTTCTAGTAAAGCGCCGTGCCTACTCAATTCTCCAGAAATATTCTTAATGGAATATTTAATCTTTGTCAGGCGTAGTATACGTAGTACTGCATATAGCGATCCAGTATCTGATGTCACATGCTAGGCCTGGGGCTGGAATAGTGTCTGCCCCGTACGAAGCATATATCGGATATCAAGCAACTAGTCTCTTTAATCGGATAATTATGACCAAGTCATATTATCCCGATGGTTGCAACCAATTTAGAGTACCAGTTCTGTATCCCTGCGTGATCATCATCTTCATATGACTGAAGTGATACTTCCATCTTGACATCACACCCAATACACTACGATTCTCAATAAACCCAGAAGAGGCGTACATAGAACCTGTTAAAGTCCTGGACGACCAAAACCAAAGCGTATTGATTGTCGCAAGTAATAGCGATGCAAGTCTCAGTTAAGACCAAATACACCTACCCTGATGCGGATTCCCATAGACACATAGTAATACTACCAATGGGATTCCACGGGGTCTATCCAGAGCGAAGCTGTTTCCGTACCATCGGTAAACACAACCTCTTATCACACTTGCATAAGTATCCAATACTTAAATATATGAGAACTATGCCGTTACGCTTCCATAACACGCACAAGTGCAATACTAGTCTATTCCGCATTATCGATGTCCAGTCTCGATAATACTACGACTAGGGATATTTAATGATTAAACCTTTATGGATTGATACTGTCTCATATCTTATAATCCGGAACTAATCATAAGGACTTTTATCATTTATATATTCAAGTAATCAAATTACAAAATGATAAAATGCAATTTCATTGCTACATAATTAATTTGTACAAAAACCACAATGTCTTTTACAAATAGTGACGCTATGGGTCATAATTGTCTAACAGAGTCCACTAGGAAACAATGCCATTTTCTCTCAAGTAATCTTGAAATTCATCGCTTAAGTATTCACCACATTGGTCAGACCTTAGTGACTTAATACTTTTATTAAGCTGGTTTTATCAAAGGCTTCGGATTTGTACCACATAAGGTACACATACCCATATCACGAGTGATCATCGATAAAGGTAATGAAGTAGGAGAATTCACCTCTAGCGGTGACTGACATTGGTCCGCATACATCAGAGTGTATTAGTTCTAATGTCTCCACTGCACGTTGTCATTTACCTTTGAAGGGTAATTTGGTCATTTTACCAAGTAAACAAGACTCACAAGTTCCATAAGGTTCATATTTGAAGGGTCTGAAATACCCATCCTTATGTAGCTTAGTTAATCTTGTTTCATTGATATAACCTAAGCGACTGTGCCATAGAAGTGATTCATTGAGATTATTCGAGTTAACGTTGTATATATTAGAGGTTGAACATTATTTGTTAGTTTGTAAGACATAGATACCAGTATTCAAAATACCATCTCCATAATTTATTTCATTGAAATAAATAGAACATTCATTAGAACTTATTTGGCATGAAAAGCCTTTATTACATAAAGACGAAATTGAAATGATGTTCTTTACTAGAGAAGGTACATAAACACAATCTTCTAAGTCTAAAACTAAACCATTTGGTAAGACTAATGAATAAGTCACCACGCACAATGCAGCCAGTTTTGCTCCATTACCCATGCGTAAGTCAACCTCCCCATGACGGAGTCTCCTACTGTTTCTCAGGCCTTGCACATTGTTACACAAGTGAGTCCCACAACCGGTGTCAAGCACCTAGGTAGAAGGTTCATAGTTTTGAGAATATAGTTCAATCATATACAACATACCTGAAGCATTGGGCTTCTTAGCCTATTGGGCTTCCCTAGCTTCCTTGGCTTTCAAGGATCTGCAGTCTTTCTTCCAATGACCATTATTTCCATAAAATAAACATTTCCCATTTCCCTTTTTCTTCTCCACCTTACCATTGGGCTTTAGGTGATCTGGAGCCTTGGCCTTGCCCTTATTTTTCTTTGGGCCTCGTGGCTTCAGGTCCGTACCCGTAAGCATGACGGAAGTTTTAAGCTCCGGTTTCAAGTCCTTCTCTGCTTGCTTTATCAGATTGTGCAATTCTGATAAAGTAGCTTCTTTATCAGACAGATGAAAATGTATAATAAAGTTAGAGAAGTCTTTTGGTAAGGACTGAAGACTTAGATCGTAACCTATCTCATGATCCATGATGAACCTGAGGTTGGCCAATTTTTCAATGTGGCCAATCATCTTAAGCACATGTCCACTAACAGATCATTCCTTATACCTTGTTTGGAATAAGGCACATGACACTTGGAATCTCACGGTATGAATGAAAGTTACATACAACTCCTTCAAGTGAAAGATGATGGTTTGAGAATCTATATCTTCATGAGCTTTCTGAAGTTCGTCCGACATAGAGCCAAGCATTATACAAACTGCTTGCTCATCATCATCGACGTGTTTCTTCCAAGCATCAAATGTATTTTGGTCAGCATCTTCTGCGGGTTCAGGGGGAAATGGTCTTTCAAGAACATAGAAAAAATTTTCTTGTCGTAAGACAATTTTAAGGTTTCTAAACCAGTCATTGTAGTTGTCCCCTTTGAGCTTATGCTCATCAAGGATGGAACGAAGTGATACTCTATTTGCCATTTGAAAATTTGTTAAATATTTTAACCCACCTGTTAAGAGAGAATGTTAAAATTAGGAATATGTTTTCATTAATGTTTCATAATAACAATGGCTTTTAATATTATGAAGTTGCTCCCACTCAATTGTTTTAAAATTTTAAGCAAATCGCTTCAACCCCAATATGATGGATTTCTTGTGGGCAAGGATCCCATTATCATCATTTCATAACTCCGACTAGGGCCGGTCGTTATAAAATATGATAATTAGGTAGGTTCCGAACCAATTTATGATATATATCACAATTCCTTGATCATTGGGTTGGGCAATCAAACATACCATAGCTTATGCTAGTCCTTGTGGACACCCAATCTTTCCCACTAAGTTATAAGACCACGCCTAAGGGTCGATGCGTCTTATGACTCAGAAAAGTCAAACCATTGTCAATAGTATGATTTAGGGACAAATTGGTATTGGTCAGTCTGGTAAAGCCTAGTCCTACCAATACGGTTTAAGCCCTTTGGGTCTATACTTTACAATGGGAGGCAAATTTTAGACTTAAATTATTATTGAGGATTTTAGCAAGTTTAAGTGAATAACTGTCAAATGGATTCCTCCATTGAAAATTCCCCAGAGGGAGGGTGGAGCGAACTCTCTTAAATACCCTTACCTTTTAGGCTCTTATTGCCTTAGTGACAGGAATAAAC